>VDFB02334316.1:0-107029 GCA_007258455.2 Sequoia sempervirens
TTAAACCTTCAAAACCCTCAACAGTAATGAGATCCACATGCATTCATTAAACCCTTATTCTATTAATGTGATTAAACATGAAATGCAAATAACAAAAAATGAAATAACACCATACACAAGAGAACACTAGATTTACGTGGAAAACCCAATAAGAGAAAAACCACGGTGAAGATTAGTTGACAATATAAGTAATAGCAAACCTAGTACAAAACAACTAATTTCTAGAGTAGGATACACTTCCAAAAAGGCTCAAAACTAGGGCTCACTGCCATAGAAAGAACACAAGAAGATAAAAGAGAAATGTTACACAAAGAACAACTTATCAATGCAATAGGGAGTCCACCTAAATTGCTCTAATACTTTCACAACCTTGTTTAAAATATTGCAGACACCTTCAGTTCACTGCATTGAAAAGTTCAACACTTTGAAGTTCACACTGCTCTAGCCTTAAATTTGCATCCCACACATCACTCACATTGATCTTGCATCTATCTTGCTTCTCTCTTGATAATTTATTGCAACTCACAACATCATCACTC
This sequence comes from Sequoia sempervirens, assembly GCA_007258455.2. Lineage (NCBI taxonomy): Eukaryota > Viridiplantae > Streptophyta > Pinopsida > Cupressales > Cupressaceae > Sequoia > Sequoia sempervirens. The sequence goes on from VDFB02334316.1 coordinate 540, forward strand.
TTATTTATATCAACCTCAACCTCAAACACCTTCTCTAAGGTCGAAAATCTATCAATTATATTTACAAATTCAAATTAGGTCGATACCTGAACATTCCTGCAATGGATAAGAATGAGAGGGGACCAAAACAACACTTAACCAAGACCCAAAATTAAATCTCACATGCCACACTATGCCTCCATTAATACTTGAACATTTTTGAATGTAGTGTAGACACCAGGTTGACCGTTACCCATGAAAACACATTAAACATTAAGTACACGCTTTCAAATCTTCCAATACACCTAATCATGAATCCTCCTGACACAAACAAGAGAACAACACCATTAACTCTCCTTCAAACCACAAGTCCTGAAAAGTAACTGTTGAGAAATGTGGAGAAAATACATTTCTCCTCAAAACCTCTGTACAACACTGCAAAACCAGTTCGCATACTAGTGAACACAAGTTCTAACCAACGATCCAAAAACCAAAATTCTGAATATAACAACCTATAACAACTTTGAACAACATATTAGATCCACACAGGCATAGCATCAACACAAAAGAAACATGTAGCACATTCTGAACACTTGCACAACACTGTTTTCTCTGTTTATCAAATTTTCTCAAAAGCACTTGGAAACTAAGTACCAAAGACATCATCTCAGCTCATTACTTCATTCCAACTCTTCATACATTGCAACAAAAAGATAGCTCCATGTAGTCACAACACTTCTTCAATATCTCAAGTACACACATGCACAACCTACAACAACCTCTTTTCCTCTTATTTTCAATTTTCTCAATATCCTCAACATGCAACAAACCTCCTTTTAACACATAGTTGACATCAATGAAAACACTATTAAGTAGACTTCCTGTTGACATCAATGACAACACCTTCATACTTGCAACAAAAACTCCTATTATTTCAATAAAAGCAACATATTTGCCTTCAAATTTGGGTGTTAAGTGTTTTTGTGGATGATTTGATCTAGTTTTTGTGATTATCAATGTAAAATCTTTGAATTATGTCTCATTACAAAAAAAATTATACTAGAATAAACAAAATTCATGCAAGTCATAGATTGTGTTTTTTTTTTAGCAGTTATAGTTGTGAAAACTTTTAGTTTTCCTTCAAAAAACTTGAAGTACAACCTTTTGATAAAGCACTGTTGTGTGAGCTTGTGAAAATTGAGTTGTGCATAGAGTAAAATTGATTTTTTGAGAAAATTTGAGTTGAAACATGTATAAAGTCTCAAATTTTTGGTGCACCACCTCCTAGGATCAATATTATTTTCATTTTAGTTCTTCTATCCCTTTTCCTGACCAAGGCAGTAGTTTATAGGTCCATCAAGAGAACCATCCCTCTTCTAGAGGTTTATCTTCACCATAAGTGACCCACAACTTGAAGATGATCCCATGTTTCATAGGATAGCTAAGTTTCACACTTAACCAGAGTGCAATCCTCGTGACAACAATTATATGATAATTTTCTTTCACAATAGTGTATATCTCTAAAATGGAAGAATAATATCTAAAGTTGACATACCTTTAAATAATAATTAAAATAACATACTTGAAATCCACTTACAATATGCAACATATGCATTTATATATGCTTGTCTATTCAAAACTCTAATTTTATTAACTAGTAAGAAAACCTAACAATTGTTTTAATAAGTCAACCTCTTGAGATCACAACTATACAATCATACAAGTAAGAAGATTGCAAGAAATACAAGCACAACATGTGTTTGAAATCATACAATTTTAAATTTTTATCAAACAATTTAAAAGAAAAATTATATCTAGTGCTTCAAGAAACAATAAATAGAAAAATAGTATGCACCTTCGTGAACAAATGATGTCCCCTTATTGTTGTACTGCAATTCACATCACAATACTCACAATCTCTTCTACAACAAAATAACATTCACAATCTTCACCTCCAAACAATATTGTTGAATACTCTTTTTTTCATTCCTAATAGCATTGAAACATAAACTTCAAGAAAAATCTTCCTTGATCATTTATATCAAATCACAATCTTTATATCATCATGTCATCATGACTTGGATCCCACCACCAAGCAAACACACTATACCCCTCTTAATAGTCAAAATACATAGATTATAACAAATATAGTCATAGATACAACAAGACCAATTTAGTGGAAACCATTGACAAATATTAATATTTATTAAACAATGCATAAAAATGCACTACATTAATGTACCATGACTTTAATAAAATAGGAACACCAAATATAGAAGTGATAATAGACTGAGATAAACTATTACTATAATAATTATATTATAGCAATTTATTAATTATAATAATTATAATGAATAGTAATTAATAATTAATATTTAATAAGATTATAATTATAATAAGTATAATTACTATAATGTTACTATAATTATAATTAATAACACATAATAATTAATATTTAATAAAATTATAATTATAATAAGTATCATTAGAATAATATTACTATAATTATAATTATAATTAATAATGTTATAATTAATAATAATCATGTTATTATAATAATTATACTTTATTATATCCTATGACAGTCTAACGGGGTGGTGAAAATACATGTCACCAAGTCAAGAGTTTGGGACATTCGGCTAGGCTAGCGCGACGGATATGGAGTTGATATGAGGATGGCATTAATGGCAAGGCATTCATTCATGGAGGGAGCATGTGCGACAGGACAAATCGTAGGGAAATTTTATTGAATGAGGTTTACGACACTCAGGTCGGTGTTAACTCCACACACTTTGTGGGTGGTGACAGTTGCTATATACTCACCAGTGGCTTCCATTATCTCCATCTCGTAATGGAGACTCCGATATGCCTTAGAGCTATGTGCAAGCTGTGGGCATTTTATGGCCTAATCTTATACAATAGGCTAAAATCAATGTTCAAGGACTGGGACCCTCTAGTTCTTGAGGTGGCTCTGCTACTGTTGGGGTGAGAGTACATGGAGATGTCAGAGCGCTACATAACTAATGTGAACATAGCGTCGAGATTTGTGGTTGCCCTTCTCGACTTGGAAGTTCCCGAGGTCATCACCCTGCTAATGGCTCGTAAGCTCATAATGGTCAATCTATTGGAGGGCGTTGAAGATGTGATAATAATTGTAGAACTTGGGGTGGGTATCCCACGACCGAGGGACCTACACAGGGCTTTATTGTTGGGTGTGGTGGTGAGTTGATACCCATTTATGCTAGATTTGAAGAGGAAGGTGCTGTAAAGCATCGAAATAGAGCTCAGTGTGGGTTGTTCTTTCTAAAGCACCACTTGTATCTCGAGTCGACAGGTGGTGTAGATTGGTGATGACACTTTCAAGAATACTTGTTGGTGGAGGGCGTGGAGATGGAGGGGTAAACAATGACCATACCTCTATTTTTTTGGCTTTTTGGCTTGGAGCAGGTGGTTGTTGGGAAGGCATTTGGACTGGTAGTGGCACACTTGGTGCATCATCGGTTTGGCTATGGTGGAGCAAAGTTTAGTCACAGTGTCATTTTTTGGCTTGGTCTCTATGGTTCGAAGGTGGTTGGGTGGTTGTCTGTATGTCTGGGTGGGTGTCTGTGTTTTTTTGGGGTGGGCTAGTCTCCACAACAACAAACATGTTGCACTCACATTGCGACACTTGGTGTCCATCTGAATATTGTAACTCTAATTTTTGAAAATCAATATAATCATCTCTTTACGTACCAAAAAAAATTATACTTTATTACATCTAAAAATAAGTTAAGGCTGGGTCCCAACCATATAATATTTTCCTACACAAATAAATAGAACATTTTCTTACAATCCTTACTTTTTAGTTCAAAAATTTAAAAGGAGCAATTGTAAAGTAGAAATTCCTACAACTTAAGTTTTTTTTGTCATTTGTGAATCATATAATATTTTTAAATTTTCATCAATTAATTTTATTCTTATTTTATATAGATTTACTCTTTGTATTGAATATGCAAAATACTAAAATTCATGAGACTACCATCTTCCAAAAATTTAGAAGCTTAAACTACACTTTCAAATTTATAGGACCACCCACTCTAAAATATTGATTAGACCACTAACTTCCAAAATTTAAAAGCTTAAACTACACTACAAAATTCATGAAACCATCCACTCTAAAATAATCTTAAAAATCTGAACAATCCACTAATTTATTAAAAAGGTCCCCCTCCATAATACCCACCCTGAGCAACGGCATGGGGACCTGCCCTTACCACTGAACCTATTCTGGATTACCCCAACTGCTACATCGCTCCCTTAATTTCCTACAGTGGAAATTCTTGGTTCAGCAACCTTTCATTACGGGCTCTTCCTTTTAAAAAAAATATCAAATAGAGTCACGTAATAACAATGAGCAGGTTGAAGTACACAAACGTTGCATTGGGCCTGATATCCGAGAGGTTCAGATTTCAATCCACGGTGAAATGGGTATTTCCACTGTCCACGAGTTTTTACAGAAAAATGGCGACACTTGGATACGAGGAAATTGTAGTTCCTTTCAAAGAAGGAGAAAAAAATGGAGCGGCCTTCAATGACAGTGACAGTTGCAGGGCAATTATACTACACGGCCTAATGGGCTCCGGCAGGAACTGGAGACATTTCTCCCAGCAGCTGGGAGCTTCATTGCTAGAAAAGAGTTCTCAAGGTTCGCCAGGTAGAGAATGGATCATTCTTTTATTCAATTGTTTGATTGGATTTTAATTCATCTACTTGGCGATATTGGTTTTTTATTTGATTTGATATGAAATTAAGGCTTTTGTTGTAGAAGTGAACCCAGGGTTTTGGTTTAGTCGATGTTAGGGTTTTAATTTTCTTGTGAAGACATGGTTTATATCTTGTTGAAATGGGTTTTTTATTAGCTGAAATTAGACTTAAGGGCATTCTGTCATGTTGAAATGGGTTTTTTATTAGCTGAAATTAGGCTTAAGGGCATTCTGTCAAATTCTGACGAGTTTTTGTGAATTATTCAACTTCACTAATAGATCAAGGTGACTTCACAATATTTAAATGAATGGAGACTTTCAATTAGGTGAAGTCGGCATTGTCATTTGAGTGAAATTGAGGATTGTAATTGGAGGAAATTAGAGTTTTTTTTAAAACGAAATGAAGGTTTCTGTTTTTGGGTGGAATCAGCAGTCTTGCTTCTGGGTGAAATCAGGGCTCTTTAAAGGCGGAGTCTGAGATTTTTTATTTTCATTTTTTTTTGGTTAGAATTGGTTTTCTAATTTTATTAGAGTTTTAGTTAGGATTAAATTTATTATTTTATCATTATTTTGTGTAAATTGTTTTTTAATTTCTGTAAGATTTCTGGGTTTTGGTAGAATTGAATTTTTTAATTTTGCTTCTGGAATGTAGGATGGAGAATGGTTGCGTTGGATTTGAGGAACCATGGACAATCTGCGGGACGTGAAGGGTTCAATCGGCCTCATGATATTCCTGCTGCTGCCAGGGATGTAGCGAATTTGATTAAGGCGGAGAAATGGAATTGGCCGTCTGCTGTGATTGGTCATTCCATGGGTGGGAAGGTTGCACTTCAATTTGCAGAGAGCTGCGCCCGTGGAGAATATGGACAAGATATAGTGTTGCCAAAACAGGTACTCCAGAGAGTTTGCCTCAGAGATTGTTCAAAATAATTTAATTAATAACAAAAATGTTGATGGAATACTTATGGTTCCTAGACAAGAAAAACCAAGTTTTCTCATTTTGGCAGAGTTCAGTTTTCAGCCAGGAAGGTCAGTGCGAAAGAAAAATATCAAAGAGAATCAAATCTTGTCTAAAATCTAATAATACGGCCATGTGGTGTCTATGTGTTCGGTTACAAATAATTTATGGGTCAAAATACAGATGCCATTGACATTGCCCTGCTGGACTCGACAGACAATATGGACAATCAATGCACATTTCATCTACCAAATGTTGAATTTCTGTCTCTGTAAGGGATATCTCTGTGTTAGGTATCTCCCTTTGCTGTATGTAGATGGCTTAGTAACTTGAGTGGTCTCCTCATTTTCAAAAGGTATACGGATAAAGTTATTACCCAAATTTCATTACTGCCTGTCTGTACCCGAGATTCTACCAATTTATGGAGGAATCATGACATTCCACTTCGAACAGTGTGCAGGATGATAATGTGCGATAAGCCCTTTTTATAAGAATAATATCTATAATTTCACAGGTTATGCAGCTCCAATTTTCTGTATTGACAAGAACTGAAAACATAGGAGAACAAATAATATATAAATTAATACATACATGCCCATGGTTACTATTTGTGGGCAAGTGACTTCTGATATGCCTGTTCAACTCCTTTTGTTGCTCGGGCATTCCCATGGGTCAGGCATATGGCTGTATTGGTTGCAACCAAGGTTACCCCAAGTTTCCGGGACGGGGACGGCAGGGGACGGCGGGACAAGTCCCCAAGTTTCCGATTTTTGAGGCCAAAATTAGGGACGACAGGGGACGACTATATAAAAATATAGGGAAAATTTTAAAAATATAGGGAAATTTTAAATATTCAATAGATAACATGAATAAGGCATGCATAATACACATTATAGAACATTAACATATAACATTTGTGTTCAAAATTATGCCAATATTCAATAGTCAATACGCATTCAAAATTAACATAAAGTTACACGAATCATGAAACAACCTCTAAGTTATAATTTATAAACTTATATCGAAATGCCCAAAGGCTACATTGCTGCCATATAGTTTTAAAGTTTTAGTTTGCTATGAAAATCAAAATACAATATCGTATGTCAATAATGAATACAAAATAAACAAAGAGCATTGCTGCCCCTAATCATCTCTCATAACCGCATCAAAATTAGAGTCATCTTTTGAGTCACTGCCACTGTAATGCTCCTCCTCAGCCAATGGTACCCCAACCAAGTCCTCAGCTGTCTCCTCCTCATCTACCTGAGCCGTGTCCTTGGGATCAATATCCCACCGTAGAGCTGGAGTCTGTTGATACTCTGGAGTTTGCCGATCCTGAAGCCGAAGAGCACTATGAACGGCCACTAGCTTCTCCGCTCGTCTAGAGGTAAGTCTATTCCTCTTGAGGGAGTGGATAAAGCTATACGTGGACCAATTCCTCTCTGCAGCAGAGGAACTAGCAACCTGTGCAAGAAGGTGAGTGGCAAGTATCTTCAACTGCGGTGTATCTCTCCCATGATAGGTCCACCATCCAATAGGGTTCGATTGAGCTAATATAGCTCTATCCAACCTCGCCTGTGGTTTACTCAAGTTTGGGCCATTAAGATTAGCAAAGTCTAGAAATTGTGACCGAAGTAGTGAAGCTTGCTCAGGTGGATAAATCTTTTCAATGGCCCGTGTGAACCCATCTAAAACCTCAGCATCATCACATGGAGGCACCCTACCATCCCTTGGTGCATACCATTTTGGATTTAGAGCAAAGGCAGCCATATGAAGCGGGGTGTTCATTGTATTCCACCTCCGCGTCACAATGGGCCTAATGTGTTGCTCATATAAATCCAAAGTGGGGTCCTTTGCCAAAATAACTTGCCTGATCTTCCCAAGCATAGTGTCAAATGTCTCATATATCTCTCCACGACTAGGAGAGTCTGTATCAACATATCTAATGACATCTACAATGGGCGAGATGAAGGAGCAAATGTATCTGCAAAATGCAAACAAAAAGTTCAAAATAATTAGTTGACAAGTTAATTGATATGTTAGAAACTTCAACAGTTGGAACATTGGACAATAAAATTAAAATATAAAATCAGAAATTTAATATGAAAATCAACCATCTAATATGTCTTACCTCACATTGGCCCACCAATCATCATTGAGGATCTTTTGTTTGATGCTCTTTCCTTGAGTAGAACTTGCATTAGGCCATCTAGTCCACTCAGCATTGACCATCATCGGTTGTAGAGGCTCATGCACCTCAACCATCCTCTCCAATAGGATGAAGTATGTGGCATATCTACATTCATTAATTCAATGATTCATTAAAAAATAAAAATTTAAAACAAAATCAGATTATGAATACAAATTGAAAGTGAAACAAAATGAAGTAAATGGCATACCTTGTATCAATAGGTTTGAGAAACTCCTTCTTTGAAAATGTCCTGAAGAGAGCAAGTGAGGTGTGGTGGTTGCAAATGAACATCTGAATTTCTCTAGCTTCTGCCACCGTTTTCTTCACCCAATCCATCTTCCCTATGTCTTTCAATGCATTGTTCAATGCATGAACACAACATGGGGTCCAAAATATGTGCCTGTAAGTACCCTCCACCATCAACCCAGCCGATTTGCACACACGTGCTGAATCGGTGATCACCTGCACCACATTTGCAGCCCCAACCTCCTCTATGGCATCTCTCAAAATGGAAAATTGGAAGTCAGCATCCTTACGTCTCCCTGAACAATCTACGGCTCTAAGAAAATAAGAACCAGCAGGGCATGTGACTATGACATTGATGAGTGTCCGACGTCTACAATCAATCCACCCATCCATCACTATAGAGCACCCCGTCCTCATCCATGTTTGCCTCATCTCCTCCATTAACACATTAACTTTGGAGTACTCTTTGTCTAGGAGGGTGGTGCGTAGCTTATGATCTCCAGGGGTACGAATGAAGGACCAACAGTGGCTATGTCTTTCACCATTTGTTTGAAATAAGAGGAACGGGCCACACGAAATGGAATGGCATGGGCAAAAAAGAATTTGGCAATGGAGGATTCAATGGTTTCTCGTGCTTGGTTTTGAAACATGGACTCAACTAAGGCTGCCTTATCACTACCAATCACCTTCCTCTTTCCTCTTAAGATAACACTACTACCAACTGTGGAAGGACTAGGAGTAGGAGTAGGCATAGATGATTGTGAACTTGGGAAAGAAGGAGACCCACCTTGAACCCCACCATCACACTCCATTTGAATTTTTTGGCACTCTATAAATAGTGCATCTGTCAATGTAGGATACACTCTAACTCCATGGCCCACCTCACCCAAAAAATGAGACCTAACTCTAGTGTAGCTGCCCCTAAACTCTTTTTGACAAACATGGCAAAACCAAACCCTACTCCCCCTTGAATTTTTTTTGTCTTTCACCCTTGGCTGTCACAAATTGAAGGAATGGTTTTTTTTTTGTCTAATGTGTGTTTTGCATAGTCCTTCATAGTATCGGTATTGGTTGATGAAGGATGGTGTTGGGTAGGGGTTATTTGCTCTCTAGTTTCCCTTCTAGCTTGCATTTCAACTTCACTATCACTCCCACCCTCACTGCTGCTCATGTTTTTTGTTTTTAGAATGCAAGTTTTGACTGAAAATGCAAAAAAATAAAAAAAATCAGACTATGTTTACTTCATATTTTGCAAAAAAATGAAAATAAGAAAATAGGGAAAGGAAATGCATACCTCTTTGATGGATTTGCACTCCCAACAACACTATTTCAACCTCCTCTTCTCCTTCAAACTGCTGCTCCTCCTTCAATGGCTGCAACTTTTTTTCCTTCCAAACCCTTGGCTGCTCAAACAAACAAAATGAATAGAATGAAGTTTTAGAGGCCCTTTTTCTTTCATAAAGGAGTGAAAAACATGAGGGCCCATACATGCCACGTAGGCAAGGCCCTTTTTTTTAAATTTTATGTTTTTTTTTTAAGTTCTTGAGCTCCAAAACGCGGGGGATGGCCGGCTGTCCCCGGGACGGTCAAGGGACGGCTCAGCCGTCCCCCTGCCGTCCCCGGGATTGGTCAGCCGTCCCCCTTTTGGGAAACAGTGCCCCCCCGTCCCCGGGACGTTTCCCTTGCATTTTCAAAAAAGGGGGACAGTTCCCCTCCCCTGTCCCCTTGCCGTCCCCTGGTACCCGAGACGTGGGATTTTTGGTTTGGGGGGGGGGCGCGCGTCCCCGGGTATCCCTGGTTGCAACATGAATCTTGCTTCTAATTCTCTTGTAAGAGCATCAGGTAAAGAATTGTCTTTCCCTAGGATGAATTGTACTGAAAATTGGTACTAGGAAAGTAGCTGTTGCCGTCATGTGTATTGATTTTGATATAGTTGAGCTGAGGCTAGCTTAGACATAAACCATTTGAAAGTCTCATCGTCTGTTCAGACAATGAAATCATCTGGAAGCAACACACTTCTCCATTTTTCAACTGCCAACAATTGCTAATATTTCCTTCTCTGCAGGCCAGAAGTTAAGCTCATGGTTTCAAATTGCCCAGATCCATACATAGATAATTATTCTTTTCCATTATTAATGGTTAATAAGAATTGCTCGCCATGCTTCCTCTAAAACATCAGTTTGCAACACAAAAGAACCTTTGAGACATGGACTTAACGATGGAAGATATATACAAGATTCTTTACATTTTTGGACTGCTAAAGTAGCCTCAGATGTCCAAGCAATTGGTTTGGACTTTAAGCAATCTTGGATTGGCTTTGTCTTTTGAGATAATCTGTTGATGCACTGGTGGACATACTAATACATACCATAGCAGTAAAAATTGTTCTCGTGAATAAATTGGTTAACCAAAAGATCAAGATTTTTTTCAAAAAATTGCAACTTAATTGGGAAAAATTTGGGTTACGGTTTCCTCCCAAAAAAGGGAAAATCATACAGCAGGCAAAAAACACAATAAAATTAGGAATAGGGCTAGTGGTTGAGGAAGATAAAAGAATAGAAAATTACGCAGCAGGCAAGTAATTGTGAATTTTTGTAGGTATATCGCCAAAAACTGGTAATATGTGGTTTTCAGTGATTAAATTAATAAATTTTTTGGAATGGGCGAGTTTATATGAAAATTGCAATTTGTAGAGTGAAAAAACTGTGAATATGGGTGAGTGGTGAGAGATCACAATTTCTGCTACTATGGTACATACAACTAAGAAATTACCAATTTAGCTGTACATGACATCAAGATTCAAGTTCAGCCATTCACGTGATGTATCAAATTCAAAATTCAATGTTCAATGACTCCAATATAGTAGCAATAAAAATTTCATTGTTCTCATTACAAATTTCAGAGAAATCATCTATCTATTTGGGAAAGCAGAAGTTTGGGCTGTTTTACGTGGGCTAATGGGTACATGGAATGCATGGTGGCCTTATATCAATGCTAAAAAAATGATAGAAACCAATTATAAAAACCAACATTTAAAATGAAAAAGAGAGCAGGAAGACATTTCTGGGAACTAGAGTCTGCTGGTCTATTGCCTGTGCTGATTGTGGCCATTCTTCACCATTTGTTGAGCCAAACAATTTTTCCTCAGGATTTTTATTTTAAGTTTTCTTCATGATTTGGTTTTGCTCTGACATTTATTCCCAACTTTTTATTTGCTGTTTCCCTTTGCTTGACAGGTGTGATTGAGGGGTTCTAATCAATAGGCAGGAACTCTTCTTGACCCTTCATTTATCACAACTGATTTGGAAAAGCTGATAAATGGTCTGGCAAGAAGTTTGATGCCTCTCTGAAGGAAAGCAGGATTATCATTTCCTAGTTCATATTCAGTGTTTATCTTCAGAAGGTGATAAGCTGTTTTACGATTTCTTGGCCAGGGGCAGATACCAGTGCAATGGAAATCTGTGACCAATCCTGGATTTACTCAATTTTTGGGCAGCCCATTAAGTTTTGAATAAATTGTATTTTTAAAAATATCAACTGCTTAAAATTTATAGTTTTTCTGAAAGATGGCTAAAATGTCTAGATTTTTATAAAAACACCACATCACAATTTGGTCTTCTCATTTTTATATATAAATTTGTAAGTTGGTGATCTTGGTATGTGTATGGGAATCAGGAATGGCAGTTTGCCAACTTTTTTTTTTTTGACTCAGATTTGGTATGGCTTGGGTACAACTGTACAAAAAATATATAAATTAAAAAAAAATATTATAATTAATTGTAAAGAGACTTTAAAATCCAATTGTCAATAATGTCACCTTTGGGAAATTGAAATCCCCCAAAATATTATAACATCTAAACATTTGTAATTAAGGCACCTATAAAATCATTTAGGGTGACTGAGATGCCAAAATAAATTCACTAACAACTTACGCAAGTTTTATGTTCTACACAAAGTAAAAGTTTCATGGAAATCATAAACCACATTTATAAAGTTATCAAAGTCAGACTCTGCTCCTCCAGCTCATGATGCATTGCAATGACCCTTATAAATAATTATATTGGATCCCTTCACGATTTCCGTACTGATAAAAAAAAACTACTCGATAGATTGTGAGGTGTACAGAGGCACGGAAAAAAATGACCAAAGATGGCATCGTGCCATAAAATAAAATGTATAAAGACAGCTGAAAGACAATGACTTCCTTTAAATTACAGTTAAGGCATGGCTAGGTGTGATATGCGGTATCCCTAATGTAGAATTGTTTTTTTTCAATGAAATTCGTTTGTATTTTTCTGAACATGAAACAACCAACTGAAACTAGTTGTAATGCTGACACAAACAGTAATTAATGGAAACCCTTGAAATCACCCACTGAACAATAAAATTCAAATCAGATGTTACTAAATTACTAATAATCATTATGACAGAAATTTGTACCCTCACCAAATGATACTTAATCAATGTCAAAGATATACAGTGCCGTATGCTGAGTTTAGTCATAAACTTCAGGATTACAAGCCAAATGCACTCAGCAACAAGTGCTACAGCCAGTCCATATCACTGTAAAAAATCTTTTTATTTGCCCACCCATGTGCTGGATACAGTTGTAAAAAGGTCTGTCTCTTCCCCAATTGATGCTCAGGAGTGAAGGAATAACAGCAGGTATGTAGGATCAAACCCTGTTTGGGCAGTATAACCCAATGAACTGTTGTGTTCAACTGCTGCTGCAAGTTCCAATATAGCAATTAACTCCCTTGGAATGTGGTGCGGCTGAGTGCAAACCTGTATCAAGCTGTGATCTCCCTTAGGGCTGTGGGTTTTTAACAAGCTGATGCAACAGGGTTTGTAAAAGATGCAGCAGGGTTCACACTACCTAGATCTCTTGAAAGCTACTGTGTTAACCTCCAAAATCAGTATGATGTGCTAAGCCCTCCGCAAGGATGCAACAGATCTGCAATGATGTGCCTGTGACTGGTCTCATGTTGCTGCACACCCCTCCAATGAAGCTAAATACACATAAGGTAGATCTGCTTATGAATGGATGGCGATCATTCTTCAACAATGAATGCAATCTCTGATCTGTCTTGGAGATGTCCCTTCAATCTGGGATGAAAGACCAACCTGCACAAAGAAAATATGGCACATGCTGCAATAGACTGTCACAGCTGCTCACCCTCATACCTGGAACATACACATATCTGTTAAATTACTCACCATGCAAATCACTGAATGGGTTGCACAAGAAAGGAGGAAAGGGGTTTTGTCTTATCCTCCCAATTGCCTTCAAGGGTTTTTGTCCTTGCTGGCTGGGAATGTAGAGAACTCAAAATATCACCGAATAGTGTTGCAAAAATGAATCCTCAAACCTGCATTTATACCCTCCTATTATATGATTCATGAGCCCTAATCCTGGGTGCCAAAATTTGAATTTGTTTTATATATATATATATATTACACACTTTGTTTATTATAATTTTTTATTTAGTGTTGAGAAACACTTTTGGCACTTATAGGTGTTGTGCATGAGGTTTTGGTCCCACCAAAGTGACACCGTAGGTGAACCCCCTTGTGGTCAAGTGGCTGCCCGATCATGGGTGGGTTGTAGCCTTGCCCATTAGGAATCTGTACCACTGCAACATATAGGCTGTGACATCAAAACCCACTATGCTTCGCAAGGCTTGATCTCAAGACCTTGGCTTTGATACCAAGCTAAGCGACCACTATGCCAAAAGCCCAAATTGTTAGTGTATGGCACTCATAGGTGTTAAGGGTGAGGTTTTCCTCCCACTAGAGTGCCACTGTAGGTGAACCCCCTCGTGGACACGTAGCTGCTTGTCATGCCCCTGCCATAGCACTCAGCCTGGGCGAATAAAATAAAATGCAGCAATAGAAATAAAGAAAAAATAAATTAAGTTAAAGAAAATTAAATTAAATAACCTGGGCTGACCCCCTTCATTTAAGCGCCCACTTTGAAGTGGGTAATAAAATTAATTAATTTCTTTTATGATTGGGCCGACCTTACATTGCTGGCCGACTACATTAGCAGCGATGAGACTAAAGCCAGCCTACCATGTATATATTCATCGCCCAAGCTAATATAAAAGACAAGGGGTGCGATGAGGTTAAAACAAAAAGGGTGTGATCTATTAAAAGTCAGTCTTTAAAATATTAAGACTTATTTAAGAAAAGGCATTGCATGATTTCAAAGGGATAAAACTTTTCAAATAAGCATACCCATCATAAAGGACACATCCCTTGACATATAGAGATATAAATATAAGGAGAAATATATCTGCAATCAGGAAATGAAATGAATAAGTCTGATATGGAGAGATCAGCAAATATAATTAAATCTGCATTCAGAATAGCAGCAGATATAATCAGATTACAATTCTTTAATATAAATATGGATAATAGGTTCTGATTCGTTTGATTTATACTAAGCAATCATATGGAGGAGAAGAGGAAATGCAAGGAAGGGGATTAGATACGAGATCACCATCTAAGTAGACCACCACATGCTGGATGTCCAATGTGCCTGCCACTTGTGGCCAAGAGGGTGAGTGTCCGCTCTTGGGCTTAGATAGGAGGATTTCTGGGCACTCTACTGCAATTTCCTTTCCAACCTATATGATGGTTGATTGTTGGAGAAATCACAAATCATAAGAAGGATGGATAAGGCAACATGGATAGGGAATGCAGATACAAGTTTACCCAGTAAGTAGACCACCCCATGCTGGATGTCCAATGTGCCTGCCACTTGTGGCCAAGAGGGTGAGTGTCCGCTCTTGGGCTTAGATAGGAGGATTTCTGGGCACTCTACTGCAATTTCCTTTCCAACCTATATGATGGTTGATTGTTGGAGAAATCACAAATCATAAGAAGGATGGATAAGGCAACATGGATAGGGAATGCAGATACAAGTTTACCCAGTAAGTAGACCACCCCATGCTGGATGTCCAATGTACCTGCCACTTGGGGCCAAGAGGGTGAGTGTCCGCTCTTGGGCTTAGTTAGGAGGATTTTCGGGCACTCTACTGCAATTTCCTTTCCAACGTCTATGATGGTTGATTGTTGGATAAATCACAAATCATAAGGAGGATAGATAAGGCAACAAAAATAGGGTTTGTAGATACAAGTTTACCCACTAAGTAGACCACCCCATGCTGGATGTCCAACGTGCCTGCCACTTGGGGCCAAGAGGGTGAGTGTCCACTCTTGGGCTTAGTGGGGATAGCTTCGGGCGGACTTATCATGTTTCCCATCCAATTCCTTTTATGATTAAACTGCCATTATGCATTTGAAATAGTTGAAAATTTACATGGTTCAAATAGATGAGACATTTAAGTTGATCATATGAGTTATATTCCAATAATAGATAATATGATTACATGACCTAAACCAAGTTTTATCTTCTTAAAGCATTTAATTTGGTAAGTTATAACCCTAACTACATTAAACTTGTGATGCTAGGGCAAATTTTAGGGTAATTCCCAAAAGGGGACGTTACACTGCTCGATCGTAGGTGGGTCCCAGCCTTGGGTACATGCCTAGTGGGAATCCACACCACCACAACATTTAGGCTGGGACATTACAGTAGGGACCTGGGTTTTGCTTGGGTATAGTTAGTGTAAGTTGTGTATTGCCTGGGCACATCCCAGATTCATTATAGACAAACCTGCAATTTAGCCAGCAATGACTTAGAAGAATCTAGATTGCTTCAGTAATGGAACCAACTATTGACCAGCATGTAGTTTGAAACAGGTCTGGGTAGGAAGGATTGAAGTGCAGAAGCTGGTAACACACAGTTTAATCTCTCCATGAAGTCTCTGGCTTTTCTCAATTTCTTTTTTTCATATTGGCCACTTTTCTGTTTATTAAAATTTATTAGGGCACATGCCAATTTTTTGTTCATTACGAGTTTGGTAAACATTGGGCAAAGCCATAAAATGTTAGGTAGAAAGTACAATTTTAAGATAAAAAATGTTGCAGTTAGCATGCTTCTAATAGGCTACTTTTTGTGCTGTTATTTAAGCTAGATGATGGGGAGAGAAATTTCAAAATCTGGTCTTCCATAATATGGCATTGCTTGGTTGTTAATAAAGTTGTGGTTGGTTGGATTTTATTCTTTTGGAGGATCCAAATGCTACACCATTTTGGGCTAGTACATAGGCAGCTTGGCTAGAATTTTGGATTCTAGAGGCTTTCATATCCCCTCTTGATTATTGCTTATAATTATGATTGAATATTTAAAAAAAACATATAACTCAACAGCATAGCCTTATTATTACCCTAGCCAAGGTTTTGCAAGCAGCGAACAATCAATCAATTCAGGATCCAACTAAAAGTTATACAGCCAATATCAAATCAGATTTGACTAAAATATAAATATATTAAGGGGTGATCAGTTCAAAATTTATGAATGATTAGATAACCTAGTTTAGGAACACAATAAACCGCAGTTTCCTGCGCACTACAGCTGTAACAGGTATAACAGTTGACAATAACAGCTGGTAATGAGGCTTTTCTGAGTACAGAGGCTGATATTCACTAGAAATACATTGATAAACTGAAAGCCCGTTACTAGATGCTACTGCTTCAGAATAATTGAGTGGATATGGTGGTCTGCTGTTGTAGATCGCATCCCTGCAGGTTGCAAATTCTGTGAAACTGTTGTGCTGCAACCGGAATGACTCTAATTTTGATTGCTATACTGCCTGTTGAAATTCTTGAATTTCTGAGCAATTTTGGAGCTGGAATCACTTACAAAATTTCAAGGGTTTTCATCCAAAAGGATGAATAAGTATTCAAAATGAAGACTTGAAGAAATATGAACTGAATCAATGCTTCTGTTGGCCTCCACTTGTTTAAATAGACTCCTACATCCCTATGGCAGTGGCTTTTATGGTGGCCGCTTTCACCCTCTTATTTTTTAATGTTATATCAGATATGACAGGTTGGCGGCCACCTTTTGGCCCAATATTTTAGCATTATATCAGATATGATAGGCTATGACAAATTGGCAGCTACTTTTTGGTCCAATATTTTAGTATTATATCAAATATGACAGGCTATCAACTTTTTTTATAATTCTTTTAATTTTTTTAATCTTTTGGTTACGTATAATATTTATAATATTTTAATATTTCTTTTTCCAGCTCATTGGGAAGGGGAACATTACAGTGGCTCTTCGAAAAAATTCATTATTCATTTGAGAACTTCATTATGTTTTTGAGGCAGCTCTTGAAATTGTCAATCTTGTTTTTAAATTTGACTTGTAATAGATCTCAGCATGCTCCTCCTAGCAACCATCAAATTGCAGCCATTTGACACTCTTCAGAAAATCATGCAATCTTGAAAAGCAAATGTTATTTCCTTGCATAACCTCTATGAGAGAAACTGCGCTCAATAGGTTATTGAATCCACAATGTAGAAGAATAGCAAAGACATTCGCACAAGAGAACACCAGATTTACCTTGGGAAATGCTTTCAGGAAAAACCCAGCAAGAAAACACTGGAACACTTTCTATATTACCAGAAGAACATGGTTATAATACTATGAGACTTTAACCAGCATGAATTTTTTCTTTTGGGAATAATCTAGCAAGAAAAAACTGTAGCACTCTCTATGTTACCAAAGGAACATTGTTACAATACTATGAGATTTGCACTTGCATAAATATTTTTTTGTAAGCAATCCATTACACTCCTCCATGTGATCAATCAGATAACAAATGGGAACCTGTTAGAACAGCACCATGTAACCACACATCCCACTTCATGTTTTTCTCAGGATCTTATCATAACATATTACTTGCTTGCTAGAGATGTTCCTCCAGCATACTCCTACAAATCCTATGTGCTTGCTTATATAGACCAAGCTTGCACAAAACTGTCAAGTGGTATTACATTATACCATGAACCCAAAATCTTACAAAATGGATTTAGTTCATATGCAGTTTACAACTCTACATTGTTGCAATAAGTATCTGCCACTACAGTGTTGAAGTATTTAATGTTGGACAAGCCCTGCTATCATCATGGAGCAGGAGGATAAAATGTTAACTGAGGATATTTTTGATAATATCCAACTTTAACAAATAGAAAAATGTTTACCATGAGCAAACAAAGCACCTAGGGTGCATTCTGATTGACAGCGTGCATATTTATTTTATAATTTTATTCTCTTGCACTCCTCTTTATCAAACTTTTGATCTTTTTTTCATGTAAATGTGATGCAGAACAGCTGTGGGTACTTGACTCTGTGCCTGGTGAAGTAGTAACTGACAATAGTGATGGTGAAGTAGAAAAAGTTTTGAGCACTCTGAAGACGCTTCCAAATCCAATTCCATCGCGAAGGTAATGCATTTGTTCAATTTGACATGTGCACATTTTATAGAAAGTTTGATTCTGATCTGTTAAAATTATGTTGGAAGAAATGTCTGAAAAGGTTTCATTGTAATTCATTCACTGTCTTAGGAAAGCTACGAGCTTTTAGATTGTTCACATTATGTTGTTTTCTAACAAAATATGTTATTAATGGCCTGATCCTGTCTGTTTTCTGTACTTCATGGCATGTTTTCCAAACTAGGACAATTTATTTAATATTGGAGAATGTTTTGGATGGGAGTGGAACATATCTATGTGCAAGCTTTAGTGTGTGCAAAAATCTTCAAAAACTGAGCATTTTGCCCATTTTGGCAAAATCACTGGCTTTGGTAGGTGGCAAAATCACTGGCTTTGGTAGGTGGCAAAAATGTAACCATTGTGGCCCATATTCATGGCGATTGCAAAATTTTATTTTTGTCGGAAGTATTGAATTTATCATGCTCATTCATGGCCATTTAGTTTCTCAGTTTTTCTCTTCGAAGCAGGGTTTCTTGGTCCCTTCAACTTCCAGATGTTTTTAATGTTAATATTTTACACCTTTGGGGATGTGCTAAAATAGGTTCTTAGTGTGGTTCTATCCATAGTAGCAATTTTTTCATAATGTTTTGGCAATTTTGACCATTCTATTAAAGCAGAATGATTTTTTCCAAGTTTTTCATAATTTTATTGGCAAAAACTCATTTGAAAACAATTTATTTGTGATTTTTACTCATTTTTTTAAGGTCGGTCAATTTTTCATCAATAAATACATTTTTTTTGGACATTTTTCATCTCTAGTTATTTTTGAAATTCGAGTTTTTTTAAAGCAAATTTTCAAGATTTTTAGGGCATTGGGAAGCAAAGTAGAGCTTGAAGAGTGACTATGCTTCACCAATTTGATTTCATCCTTAAGATACCTCCTTTGAATTTATAAAATGTATATAATTAATTATGCCTAACCCTAACCCAAAATGCAGAATTTTTGCAAAAAGCCCTAATTCCTAACCTTAAATGCCGATTTTTTTCAACGTTTAAGGTTGGGATTTGGTCGCTTTCTTTTTTACCAAAAGGGCCCCAATCCTAACCCTAACTCTATATGCTAAATTTTTAGCTTTTTGGGTTAGAGTTAGGGATTTTTACTTTTATACCAATAAGGCCCTAACCTTAATACAAAGGATTAGGGTTTTTTTATTAGCAAAAAAGGCCTAACACTAACCCTAAACTTTGATATTTTTAGTGTATTGTGTTGGGTTTAGTTTTTTTTTGTTAACCAAAGGCCTAATCTTAACCTTAAAGGATGGATTTTTTTAGTGTTCAAGGTTATTAACCCTAACCATAAATGCTGAAATTAGGGTCAGGGTAAGGATTTTTCAGCAAAAAATATAGCCTAACTTGAAATACTATTTGTTTTAGTGTATATGGTTAGGGTTAGGGTTTTTAGCAATTATCTAATATTGGAACAAAAACCCTAACCCTAAATATTGAATTAGGGTTAGGGTAAGGATTTTTCAGCAAAAACTCTAACCCTATCTTGAAATATTATGCTTTTTAGCATATAAGGTTAGGGTTAGGGTTAGTTTTTTAGCAATTGTCTAACATCATATTATTTTGTTGTAAACTACAGACATGTGTAGGGAATCTGATATACCTAGCAACAACAACTTAGTCCTTAAACCACTCTATAGTGCACCAAACACAACATTTGGCAAGATTACTCTCATGTACCTTAGGAAGTGATGTCTTGAATGCATATTTGAGGGCTATATAGGTTGGAGTGATAAGGAAACTGCAAATAGTTTCCTTTATAGTTATCTTCTTTTACTATTCTTTTCTCTTCTTCCATTGATCTATCATTCGATTGTAAATTTGACTTAAGAGAGATTGTAGTGTGAGAATGATGACTACACCTATGTGCTTTGAATTGCCCCTTGTGAGCAAGTATTCCATGAGACAGACCCAAGAGCTTTCATGTGCCATTTATTTTAGTGCCGACCTACTCTCCTATACTAGGCCACTCTCATGTACATCTCTTCTTCATGTACCATCACTCTTCCATGCACCTTTGAGTATATAAGGAGGTGAGAAGTTGGAAGGTTTGCTCTTTTGTACAATCACTCTTCCATGTACCTTTGAGCATATAGGAAAGTGTGGCATATTGGGTAGTTTCAACTTTGGCATTGGGGATTTAGGTATTTTGAAAGACATTTTGTGATAAAGTTGGAGTGACAAGGCAAAAGTTATAGCCTCAAAACGATATTAAAGGTTAAATTTATTATTTTGCAAATTTAGTCATCATCCTATGTGAGATTTTGCATGGATGTATGACATGTTGATCTTGGATAGGAACAAGGTAATTGCAATTTTTTCATACTTGTTTGCAATGGTGGTATATAATGCTTCAAATGGCATTTGTCAAAGCAGTTATAGCATATGATGTTTCTCCTTGCAAATAAGTTACAAATGTCGCACATTGAGTGCATATGGCTCTTTAGGCATTTTTAGATGGTAAGGTGATAAGGCAAAAATGGGGACAAAAGTGGGCTCTAATTCTTCAAATGCTAGGGCTGATCCTTTGGATGAGGTGTAACTATCACAATAGTTTGTGAGGGAATCTTAGTGAACACTTAGTTCTACAACACACATCCCAAACACAGGTGGAGGAGACATTAATGCCTTCTTTGCACCTTGTATTTTACTAAGATTGCAACCCACTTTATAGAGTATAGGATGGAGGAAGAACATCCATCTACAAATTGTGAAGAAGATGACCATTGGGAGTTTTTGATAAGTTGGTACTACCTAGCTTGCTATTCATTTTATCAGGGCTCCATACTAGTAAGATATGGTGCATGTTATTATAGTTGCAAGTTGTGGGTCCAAAGCCCCATTGTAGAAGGCATTGAGGTTGATATACTTAATGACATAGTAAATACATTATTGATGTTGCTTCCAAATGTTGGTTATAATGGACAAAGATTGGATGTATGGGGACATTAGATGGGTGATGGATAGAAAGAACCAAACTCTCATCAATTTCCTTGTCTCATGTGATCTTGGTATGATCTTTTTGAAATCTGTGGATGTATTGGACAGGGTCAAATATGTGGGTGCACTATTTGATATGTTTGACGAGGTGATGATAGATGTAGGGCCACAAAATGTGGTTCAATTTATGATAGATAATGTTGCTGCTTGTGTTGCTATTGGGAGACTCTTGATTGACAAGTATTCCTCTCTATTATTTAGCTCATGTGTGGCACACTACTTTGTTCTAATTGGGACATTGTTAAACTTGACTGGGGTTGAGGAGGTATTGCAAAAGGGCTGCACAATTGCCATGCTCATCTACAATCAAGAGCGTGTTGTATATGATGCACACCTTCACAAAGGGCAAGGAATCACTTCAGCTAAGGTTGACAAGATTTGCAATGAACTTCCTTGCATTGTGGACTCTTTGCTAATAGCAAATGAACTCGAAGTAAATGCTTATTATAAATGAGTGGGTGGAGTTTGGCTTTGCAAATCTTATGGTAGAATTGTAGCCAAATATGTTCTTTTCACGATTGGTTGGGATGAGCATACTAGGCTGTTGAATTTTTATAGCCTATAGGAAAAGTTATGAGCTTAATGGATGGGGATAAATCTCCCCAAGCAATGCATATGAGGCCATGGATAGGGCCAAGGAGGTGATGAGACGTAGGATGGTAAATAACATGGACATGTACATGCCATTGTGGCACATAATTGATGATAGATGGGATCAACAGATGCATTCCCCTCTCCATGTTGCTGGGTACTTTTGAATCAATCGTTGTTTTGTAGCCTTTCATCTAGAGATGATGTTGAAGTCACACAAGGCCGACTTAGATGCATAAAATAAATTGAACCCTATCCCAAAAGGGCTGGATGCAGTTATGGTAGAGCTGTCAATATACAAGCAATCAAGGAGCTTTTTCTTAAGTAGGGCTGGCATGCAAGGCAAGAAAACCTTCCAAGAAACACAACTATTTGATGCAACAACAGATGAATGACTTGGCATTTATTCACCACAACCTTTAAGAAAGAATGATGTTAGAGTTTGCAATTGTAAATCTAAATTGTAATTATTGTTTGTTTAAATATTCTAAAAAATCAAATACTATCCACAAAGACCAACTGATTATCCTCAACAAGATCAATCTATATTCTGGATGGATCTCAAATGATGATGTGGACCCTCTTTTATAGGTTGGGGATTTTGAAATTCTGGGGAGGACAACATTGATAGTGATGTGGTTGAATGAATCAAGAGAGGCTCTGATCTCAGATATTCATCATTAGGACCTACAGCCCTTCAATGTAGTTAGTTCTCTTTGTAGCAGCAAGAGTCATTGGCTATGTATGATTTTTTGAAATTGTATACTTAGTTTGTAGGTTGACTTTATACGAAGTAGAATGTAATGTAAATTATTAGAATATAGTTATCGTTCATGCACTATGCAGTATGCATTGTGCAATGCAATGTAATCGGCGATATGAACATAATTGAAAATAAAATAAAATTTATATTTCAAAATTCCTGTGTTTATACTCTCATTTATTTGCTCTCTATATCTTTATGTGATTAAAATGCTTTTAAATTTACCATTTTTTGAAAATCAGAATTTAAATTATTATGCATTATGCATTGTGCAATGCAATGTAATTGGCAATGTGAACATAATTGAAAATAAAATAAAATTTATATTCCAAAATTCCTTTGTTTATACTCTCATTTATTTGCTCTCTATATCTTTATGTGATTAAAATGTTTTTAAATTTACCATTTTTTGAAAATCAGAACATTTCCTGAATCAAATCATGATTTTGAAAAATCTTTATTTTTTGGTTTGCCAATTCATTCCCAAGATTGATTTTTGCTGCTTTGGTTCTATCATATAAGAGCTGTGAGTGGAGTTCTTGTAGCGAATGCTTTGTTATCTGAGACTGTCATTGTAGCAGCAGCAAGGGAAGTGGTTTAGGGAGCCATTGGAGGTCATTGGGAGTTCTCTCTGTTGTTTGGAGGTGCTGTCATTAAATCCTAAGGGCTGTATTTCCATTATAATGCCATTTTGAAGCACTAAGTGAGTTATTATCTACAAGGGGCTTCTCTATGGTAAACCTGTCCTCATATAGTGTTTGTTCTTAGTCATTGTTCTATTTCCTTGTTCATTTATCGCTAATCAGTTTTAATCACATATGCTCTCTTAGACTAAGAATTAATTGTAGAAGTTGTCAGATCCAACTTCAGAGTCCAAGAACACCTGCATGCAAAGGGATACCTGTCACAGGGAAGAGTATAGAGAAAAAACAAGTGAGGGTTTGAAGCTCTGTAATATCAGAGATATATTATTAGAACAATCGAATGAAATATTTACAAAGATCAATCCTTAAAAAGGAGATCAAGCAAAACCTAAAAAGTAACTCTAATAGGTAGACATTTAATAATTAATATAATTATTAAATGTCACAATATGCAACTAAAGTGAAATCTTAAGAGTAGAATAAAGGTGACTTAATTAATATAATTAAGTGAAAACCTTTACTCTAACACCCCCCCTTAAGATGAGCAAGAGTGCAGCTACAAACATGTGCAAAAAAGCAAATGTAACTACAATGCATGAAAGTAAAATGAGGGTCCCAGCAACTAGGCCTGATCAGGTACCCGAATACAACCAAATATCTATAAAGTGGAGAAATAGAGAAAACCTCATGGGAAAAACTCTACTCCAAAAGAGAGAAAAGAAAGGAATGAAATGCACTAATGAAAGAAGGATAGGAGGTGGATTACATGATACCCCCCATAGACAGCTTCTATCATATAAGTACATATACAATGGTCTCCACAGGAGAGATAGAAAGAGAGAAGAAGGCCCACCCACAATGAAGAAACTCCTGTCACAATGGTAGATGCCTGATGTAGAATCCAAAAGGAGATCCTGAAGCGGCAAATGATATTCCTCCCCTTGGGAAGAAACGAATCCAAAGGATGATGTCGAAGAAACCCTGTGAAGAGTGATGAACCAATCTGTCTCAAGATGTGTGGCATGATAGGATGCTGAAGAATCTCGCTGTCTGAACTGAAAAAAATGATGTCAAATCCAAACGGATATGGAGAATCCTGAAATGCAACCTCTGAATGCACTGATAATGGTGGGCGTAAGTGATAACCTGACTGTCAATGTAGAGGAGATGAGTGTCCTCAAAATAATCCTCCAAATCTGCAATATAGGACTCAACAAACAAGAAGGATATGTTTGCAAGATAAGAGTCCAAAGTAGCTATGTCTGGAAGGTGAATGATGCCCTGCTGCACTGAATCAGGAACAACAGGAGATGCTGATGAAGTCCCAATCTGAAGAGTAGGAACTGTGAGACAAGCCTCTGATCCATCGAAATATGTGAGGGTGTCTAAATACTCAAGCTCCTCTAAAGTTGTCACATCCCTCGCATTGAGACTGTATGTTGGTTATGCATTTTGAATGCAAAGTTAGTTGCAAACAACTGCTTTCATGTGAAAATGACATTGAGAAGGCAATAGTTGTTCTTTTTTATCGTAATTGTAAAATTAACAAACTCTTTATTTTACAAGTGAATTTATTGTTCACGTGAAGTTGAATGAGATCATGAGATTAAATTTAAATGCATATTATTTAGCCGTTGAGAACGATCTAATCATAATCCTAATCAGTGGATGCAGGATCTGTCGACGCCACGAGAGAAAGCGAAATATCATCAGGGAGAGGATGTGGTAACAAGGATCAATTTTATCGTCAGCCTCGAGTCAGTCAGTGAATCAACGTCATAACTTGGCCATAAATAATTTATGATAATTATTTATTTTATAAGCTAATTTAAAACGTACAATCTTTAATCATCTTTGGGAAAGATTTCAAATGATTGATCAAATATCAAATAAATATAATAGTTATAATTATAAATTTATTATACCCTTTTAAAATGGAGTGAAGCGACTCTTGATATATGTATTAATCTCGTAAGTAAATATTGAACATTGAATCAATAAGGAATGGCATAAATTAAAGGTTATCAATTTCAAATTTATATCATCGAATGGCTTAAATTAAAATTAATTAAATTGAATATTGAGTGGAATCAAATTAATGGGGAAGGAAATTCCCGTGCGCGCGCCACCTCCATCTTGGAACGCCCAAGAATGGGCAAATGGATGGATTCTTGTAACGTTTGGGTGCTATTCGCTTTTAGGAAGGGCTCTCTCCATTTGAGGGAGGCGGAAAATCCTTGTTTACGGATGCAACTCTGCCTGGGGGTTCTGTTTTTATCATTTTTTTTAATATTTCATTCGAAATCTTGTTGGAGCCCTTCATTTATCAATCATCTACAATAACCAAGGTCTCTCTCTCTCTCTCTCCATTTCCAACCGAAATCAAAAGAGAGCTTAATCTTTTTCAACGATAGCCAACACTGTAATTGATCCTTAAATTCTTGTCATCGACGGGCAATATTTTGTCATGTGCTGGTGGCGGCAAACCCTGGCCATTCATTGCCGGGTATCGGAGGGAAACGAGTTCAGGAGCAGAACCTTCAGCGTCAGATGCTTGAAGAAATTCAGTGCGGGATTCTTCGGGATTGAGCATTCTCAGTCAGGCACGTATTTGTGATTTGCAAATTGATTAATCTAGCTACACTAGCAATGAACTATTCTGATGTTATTCATGAATTATTGGATTATCAAAGAATCCTCGACCAGTTGAAAGTGTAGAAAACTTGACCCTTAGAATAATCTATCATCAAATGATATGCTAAATAAACTGCATGATTCGAACTCTAAGCCATCTCTTCTTAGTAGTAAATGAATGCCTGTTAAGCAGTTGTCGGACTGTCTTGAATCTAGTCACCTCCTTGACTGAAACGAAACTCATTTCTTTCTCTTCAAACGGTTTATCTGAGATGAGACAATCATATTCATAGTTATAAACTTCTGTACCTATTCTTTTGCTTGGAATACCCTTGATTGAATCAATATGAACTGAGAACAAACTTAAACGAATTCAGGCAAGCGATCTTTATACTTTGTTTGAGTATCAGAGCTGATACTAGTCTCTCTCTCCGATACAATTTTATTAAATCTGGTGAATCCTTTCAGGTGTCAAGTCTTGTACTTCCTCTATGATTATGTATAAAGCTAACAAATCCTAAGTAATCTATCTAACTTTAAATCAAGAGGTATGATCTGGAACCATAATATGTAAATAAACCTCAACGAGATATCAATCTCTCTCTTTTCTTTGTATATTAACCGGAAACTAAAAGAAAATGATTTTCAAACCAGTCAATGAAATATAAACTTGGGTCCAAATAAGAAAGTTGAATGGCAAGATCTGAATGACCACTTATCTGAATATGTCGTTCAGTACATAAGAGCTCAATGATAA
Organism: Sequoia sempervirens; assembly: GCA_007258455.2. Classification (NCBI taxonomy): domain Eukaryota; kingdom Viridiplantae; phylum Streptophyta; class Pinopsida; order Cupressales; family Cupressaceae; genus Sequoia; species Sequoia sempervirens. The sequence goes on from VDFB02334316.1 coordinate 27,461, forward strand.
CAACCTTTGTTTAGAGAAGACAGTTAGTCTTAAAAGAAGTGATAGTTGTGGAGTTGGGTCTCTCTCTCTCTCTTTATAAATAAATGCTTAATGATATTAACTTACCCTTAAATGAGAGAGAAGATTATGAATTTGGGTTCAATTGAACCATTTGTAAAATTATCTAAGGAACTTGATCTATCTAGTTAAACCGAATTTCCTCCTCTCTAATTAGAAGTTGGTTAGTGCATAATATTGCTCACCGAATCCTTTAAGAGATTAATGAGAGACTTGAATATCCTTATGCCAATGAATCTCCAGTTTTATGTATGAAATTTGATGGTTAAATTATAACTTCGAAATAAGAAGAAATGGTAATTAAATTGCTATTATAAAATTATAACTCGAACAGAGAGTTGTCATGTCGAGCAAGGGTGAGAATGCTGACGGCACAGGTGTGCCAGAGTTATCGGCACAGGAGTGCCAGAGATATCGGCATAGGAGTGCCAGAGATATCGGCATAGGAGTGCCAGTAATATAAAAATCCTTGGCCAAGGTACGATGCTAGATTCAGCATCTGTCAGCTATCAAATACCGGATATACCACTGATCAGACTGGCCTTTCTAGTTGGGAGGTACCCTTAGTTAGGTCGATCAGGAGGTATAGGTCCTTGACACCAGGCTCAGAGGCATGATGATAAATTGATCCATGTTGATTACCCTCGTGAAGGGCGGGTTCTTCAGTTGAAGAAACTCGGGAGACCAGTAGGTCTTGGTTGGGTGGTAAAGCCCCTGATGATAATTCTCTTTCCCTCATTGCTAAAGAAGCGAAGTATAATAACAAGATGATGATGTCAAATGTATTTCTTCCTCACTCGTAAATCCAGGTACATGCAATGCTATTTAAGCTTACTTCCATTTATGCAATGAATGATATTCTTATATGTTAAATGTACGTTGTAAGAATTTGCAGTTAATTAGTTAGACAGTTACTTGTATCATTCAGCTGAAATGAAAGATCTGAAATTAGTTAATGAATAAAGAGAAGTTATTTCCTTTCCTTAGTTCTTATATTGGTTAAATGGGAACCCTAGTTTGACAGTTATTTAGTTTTAATTTTTTGTGAAACGGTTGATGGAATCAGTTAGATGTTACTTTTCAGCTGAAACTGAAACAAGTTAGTTGTTCTTCGGTTGAAACTGATAGATGGTTGAATTTTTAAAACTGTAGACCTGATAGGTTGTTACAAAAGTATCATGATCAAAGGGTGTATTCTCTCTCCAAGCAATGGGTAAGAGACAATCTAAAGCAGGATCCTCTGGGAATGGAGAGAGATTTGGGTCTCCATAGATCTCCCAAAGACGTGTCCAAAGTGGGTGAGGACAATCAATGTCCGATATAGCCAACACAGTGTCATGATCAACACTAGACAATATAAGTCCTACTATGTGATCTCTAATGATATCCCATGCTAATTTTCCCTATGAAGTGGCTGGTTCAGGTATGAGGTCATACAAATAAGGCAAAAGATTAAGCCACCTACAATGTGTAAGTATACCCTTTGCCCATGACTCATAATTACCCCGTTCCAGAATAACAATTGAAGGGTGAGTAGAAAAACCCATGATAATTCTTCAAATGAAAAAAAAGAGAAATCTGACCTTACTGTATTTAAATCAAATTAATATAACCCATCCCACGCAAACAGAACCCATGTAGGTGCCAGAATGTCCAAATAATTGAGCAAAGTATAAAAACACACAAAGCTGAATAAAATTTACCTGGTAAATTTTCTGATGAAATAGACTGCAGATCTGGAAATATCATTGCAACACCTTTCCAACGCCTATTCGTTTGCGCAAAACGGAGTCTGGACGCAAAAGTTATGCCCCCGGAAGTGCAAAAAACATCTTCTGGCTTTGACAGGAGAGAATGGCATCAAAACAGAAAAAACAAGATATCAGACCTTCACCATCAGATCGGGCTCAGAACCAGCTTTCCGACGCCTATTTTCGTTCGAAGATTGGAGAAAAAATAACCATTTTATACCCGATTTACCAAAAGTAGCTGAAAATGCCCAATTAAGCCTCCATCAGCACCTGGGGGCTAAAAAAAAGGGGCCCTTGGTCCGTTGGGCGACCAGGGGTTGGGGTTGGTGGCGTGGCGGGGCGCTGGCGGCGCACTGGTGGCGTGATGGTGGTGCGCTGGTGGCCTATCGGCGGAGCTTCGGCGGGCTGAGCGTCGGTGGCGGCTGGGCGGCCAGCTGGCGGAGGTGGCGGCCCGACGGCTATTGTTGGCGGCCGCTGCCTCTGTTGGTGGCCGCTTGGCTGCAAGGCGGCGGCGGCGGCGGCGACTTCCTATTATAAGGGAAGCGTAGGTTTTTTTAATAAAAACCTTCAAAAAATCAATTTAAAATTGAATTTTGTGATTGTTTTGAAATTTTTGACCTCGAACGGCGTGCCCTGGGGCCGTACGGCTCTGGGGCAAAATTTTTTTTGCTTCCCTGATCAACTATGGCCGAATCGGTCGTGCCTTATATGAAAATAGGGGTTTTCAGGCGCTGTGAATCCAACGGCGAGGTCCGTTTGGGCCCAAAATGAACCCAAAGAATGAAGTAAGCTGGATCCACAAAAAAACAACTCGAAAACCTATGAAAGCCTGATCCAACCCTCATAGCTTCAAAATCTTCAAAACAAGAACAGGCTGTAGCAGGTCTGCTCTGATACCATGTAGAAGTTGTCAGATCCAACTTTAGAGTCCAAGAACACTTGCATGCAAAGGGATACCTGTCACAGGGAAGAGTATAGAGAAAAAACAAGCGAGGGTTTGAAGCTCTGTAATATTAGAGATATATTATCAGAACAATCGAATGAAATATTTACAAAGATCAATCCTTAAAAAAGAGATCAAGCAAAACCTAAAAAGTAACCTTAATAGGTAGACATTTAATAATTAATATAATTATTAAATGTCACAATATGCAACTAAAGTGAAATCTTAAGAGTAGAATAAAGGTGACTTAATTAATATAATTAAGTGAAAACCTTTACTCTAACATTAATGTCCATCGTCAACAAGCTAGTTAAGGAATGTCCTTATAGTTTATAGATGATATTCATAGTTTTGATATTACTTAAATGGTTAATGAATACTTATTCCACTTTTTATTTATGCAATATGAGCTCTTAAAATGCATGGTTTGTGTGCTTTAAATGCAGTGTTTCATAGTCATGCATTCCTCCCAAAAAACCCCACATTTTGGTGATGTGAACGTCCTTGAGACACCTTGGGACTTGGAGGGCATAGTTTGCAAACTCGGACTCGTTGCAGACTCAGCAGCCCAAAAATGTGACTCGGACTCGGGACTCGGGACTCGGGAAAAGACTCGGCAAAAAAGAAAAACTGTAGTTTTACCAAAAAAAAAAGAACAAATTAATGCATTTAGAGAACATAAGAGCCTAATTTGATTATCATGTTAATGATAAGTACAGCTACAGGCGATCCTTCCAGCTCAGTTCTATTGAAGGAAACATAAATTAAATGATAGCCCGTCAGCTATTTAATTTATTGTCTTATATTTATGAGGAGGCGCGAATGTCTTGAGGCCGACCTCACTTGTATTAGTTATGATTTTCTCTTTGTGGCCGACTTCATTCTAGAAGATAATTTGTCTTATCTTGGCCGACTTGTCACTTGCTTTATTCAAGTTGTAATTTATGGTTGAGGCCGACCTTGTTCCTCAAGAAGTGCGATCTCATATAGCATTGTATATATAGAAGATCAATTCACTCCTTTGCTACATATCATCTAGTGCGAATTATCTTCAAAGGCGAATTTCCATACAAGTGCGAATTCCTTTATAGCAGATTGTGAACCGATAAAGAACAGAGATTGCAAATATTGCCAAGTGTGAATTCTGGAAGTTCGTATTTTTGTCAAGTGTGAATATTGTCAAGATCGAACTCTGTCAAGTGCGATTTCTGTCAAGGGTGAATTCAGTCAAGTGCGAATTCCATCAAGTGATTCAAGATCAGATTGCAAATTAATCCAAGGGCAGGTTGCGAACTTTTCTAGAGTAGAATTGAAGTCCCAGTTTGTTATCTGAACCTGCATTTTGTACAGGTGCTGAATACTGGTCTTGTGTTAGGACTCATTGTAAAGAGATTTGTTGCCACTGTTTATAAATATAAGAGAGATCTTTGTTGTTGGGTTTTTCTCCCTCAAGAGGAGGGTTTTCCCAGGGTACCTGTTGTGTTATTCTGTCTGATTTTTGAATTATTTTTCTGTGCATATAATCTGTTCACCTAAAATTTACATGGTATCAGAGCAGGTCTGAGAGGATCGTGATCAGATTATTGCTAATCAAACTATTCTATTGTTCACTCAATCAAGATGAATGGTTTGAAGGTTGAAGATAGACTCGAAGGTGCATCCAACTTCATATCATGGAGATTCAGGATCATGCTTACCTTGCGTGAAAATGACTTGGGCGAGTTCGTAGAGTCTAGCACTTCTGCCCCTGAGGAAGAAGAAGAAAAGTTGCAGTGGCTGAAGAAAGACATTAAAGCAATGAAGATTTTGGTTGATTCCGTAAAGGATCACATTGTTCCCATCATCTCTAAGTTGAAGACAGCGAGAGATATGCTCAAGACCTTGGAAGAGATGTACGAAATCAACAATACCAGTCGGGCACTTGCACTGAAGCAACAACTTCATCATGTGAAGATGACGAAAGGTGAATCTGTGATTGCATACTTATGAGGATTGCAGATTTGAGAGATCAGCTCTCTACAATTGGGCATATGGTTGAAGACAAGGATCTGACTATGCTCGCTCTCAATGGGCTGCCTTTGTCATGGGAATCATACATTCAGGGAATCAGTGCAAGGTCAAAATTGCCTAAGTTTGATCGTCTCAGATTTGATTGCATTCAAGAGGAATCAAGGTTGATGGCAAGAGGCATTGGTCAAAGTTCAAAGAATGAAGATATTCATGTTCTCGCCTCCCATACTTCAAAGAAGAAAGGAAAAGATGGAAGGAAAGGATTCTTCAAAAGGAATAGGGACAAGGGAAATGATGATGCACCTCCATCTAAGAAGAAGAGGGATATGTCCAAGATTCAATGTTTTAGGTGTGATAAGTTTGGGCACTTCGCCAAGTATTGTCCAACTAGACCTAAGCAACAGGTCACCATTGCGGATGTTGATGATGCCTCTCCTCAAAAGGATTCAAGTGAATATTTGTTCTATTCAGCATTATCAAGTAGTGTACCTTCCGACACCAACACTTGGATAATCGACAATGGTGCTTCACGACACATCACCGGTTTCAAGGAGCACTTATCAAGTTTGGTGGAGGAGGAGTCTTCTAAACAAGTCATCATTGGAGATGATGCTAGCTACTCCGTGAAAGGAATTGGGACCTCTACACTTCACTTGGATTCCGGCATATCACTTCAATTGGGTAATGTTCTCTATGTTCCTGGAATCAAGCGCAATCTTATTTCTATATCAGCGTTGGAAGATAAAGGATATCAAGTTGCCTTTTCCAAAGGCAAAGTTTTAGTATGGATGGAGAACTCTAGCTTCAAGGATGCTCAAGTAATTGGAGTTAGACATGAAAACCTTTACAAGGTTTGCACATGTTCATTTCAAGCTTTGGTTCATGACTCTTCTAGTCTATGCGATCTTTGGCATCGAAGATTGGCTCATCTACACTTCCGAGCCTTACCTATCATGGAGAAGATGGTGACGGGTCTTCCTAAGTTCACTCAAGAGCACGAAGGTACTTGCAAGGGCTGTGCATTAGGTAAGAATATAAAAGCCCCTTTTCATAGTAGAGAAAATAGATCTAAGTATATTTTAGAGCTTATTCATTCTGATTTATGTGGTCCTATGACTGTTCCTTCTTTGAGTGGTTTCTTGTATTATGTTCTTTTCATTGATGATCACTCTAGGAAAACTTGGATTTATTTTTTGAAATCTAAAGAGTCTGAGGAAGTATTGGATAGGTTTAAAGAGTTTAAAGCCTTAGTAGAAAATATTTCTGGTAAAGAATTAAGGTCCTCAGATCTGACAATGGTGGAGAATACACCTCTGGTAGTTTTCGAAATTTTTGTATTGATGCAGGGATTAAGAGGGAGTTCTGTGTTCCCTATAATCCTCAACAAAACGGTGTTGCAGAAAGAAAGAACAGAACGATTGTGGAAGTAGCAAAGGCCATGATCCATGATCAAGATTTGCAAACCTTCCTATGGGCGTAAGCTTCCAGGACAGTGTGTATGTTCAACATAAGTCCTCATAAGATCTTGGAGAATATGACTCCAGAAGAAGCCTTTACAGGGAAGAAGCCTGAAGTCAGTCACTTGAGGATCTTTGGTTGTCCTGTCTATGTTCATGTTCCCAAAGAAAAGAGAACCAAGCTGGAGCCTTCTGGCAAGAAGGGAATATTTGTGAGCTACAGTGAAAACTCAAAAGCATACAGAATCTACATTCCAGGTCAGAAGGTGATAGAGATTAGTAGGGATGTCACATTCGAGGAAGATGTTGCATTCAGGAGATCCAGAGGGATTCATATGGAGATTGATAATGAAGAGTCTCCTTAGGATATGGAAGTTGACCATACTCCTGAGATTCAGAGGGAGACTATGGAACCAAAGGAAGATCTTGATCCAGTTGAACCCTTGGAACCTACTGATGGGCCTACTGACATTGTTATTGGGAGAAAGAGACCTCTATGGGCTAGTCGCACTATGCAAGAGGCTGAAAGCTTTGCAGCTCCTAGAGGCACATTCAGAGAAAGCAAAAGGCCACATAAGTTCTCCAGTTATGTTGCCTTGATGAGTCAGATTATAGAATGAGCCTACCTGTGTTGAGGAAGCATCTAGTCATCAAGTTTGGAGAGATGCTATGCGAGGAGTATCAGTCAATTCTTAAAAATGATGTTTGGGATATTGTTCCTAGACCCGAGGGCAAGTCTGTGGTATCTTCTAAATGGCTATTCAAGATTAAGCATGCCGCAGATGGAAGTATTGAGAAGTACAAGGCAAAGATTTGTGGCTCGTGGTTCTCTCGAAAGAGAGTTGATTATGATGAGACTTTTGGTTGCTGCTACACTTCATTAAACCATCATTGCTATTGCTGCATCTAGAGGATGGAAGATTCACCGATGGATGTGAAGATAGCCTTTCTCAATGGAGTGATTGAGGAAGAGGTTTATATAGAGCAACCTGATGGATTTGAGATTCATGGGAAGGAGTCACATGTTTGCAAGTGAAGAAGGCCTTGTATGGTCTTAAGCAGGCTCCTCGTGCTGGTACGAAAGGATTGATCGGTACTTGTCAAGTTTGGGCTTCTTGAAGAATGATGCCGATTCAAATCTCTACTTCAAGGTAATCAATGGTGATGCATTAATTTTGGTTTTATATGTTGACGATCTGATCCTCACTGAGAAGATCACCTGATTCTTGAATGTAAGAAGGATTTTGACTTCTGAATTTGAGATGAAGGACCTTGGCTCATGCATTACTTCCTTGGCTTAGAAGTCTGGCAGAAACCAGATGGAATGATTCTAAGTCAAGGGAAGTACACCATTGATATACTTAAGAGATTTGGCATGATGGATTGCAAATCCATGTCTACACCTATGGAGACCAATCTACATAAATTGAAGGAGGCTGCAGCTAGTTCAGATTTGGTGGATCCTACATTGTACAGATAGCTGATTGGATCCTTGATGTATCTAGTTAACACTAGACTTGACATTTGCTATGCAGTGAGTGCACTTAGCAGTTTATGTGTGATCCGAGACAGATACATCTTGTTGCAGCTAAACATATCCTGAGATATACTTGCGTGGCACAGTTGGATATGGCTTGAGGTATACTTCAGATGCAGACTTGGAGTTACATGGTTTCACTGATTCTGATTGGGCAGGCTGTCAGATCGGAAGAGTACCTCCGGTTGTTGCTTCAGCTTTGGGTTCTATGATTTCGCGCCAGGAAGCAGTCATCTGTAGCATTGAGTATAAAGAGGGTCGAGTACATAGCAGCTTGTATGGCAACTCGGGAAGCAGGTGGCTTCGTAAGCTCATGCAGGATTGTTTGGACAATCAATGGAGCCTACTATCATTCATTGTGATAATCGAGTTGTGTGAAGCTTCTCGTCAATCCTCCGCGGTTTCATGACATCCAAGCATGTTGAGATCAAGTACCATATTAGAGATATGTGGTAATCGCAGGTCAGACAGCTTGAGGTACATTAGCATCGATGAGCGTACGACAGATATTCTCACCAAGCTTCCGCCAAGATAAAGTTTGTGTACTTCCGAGATAAGCTTGGTATGGTGGAGAATCCTTGACCGAGTAAGAGTCTCGTATCGTGAGCCTTGTTAATGCATTTTCTTTTGAGACGGAAGAATTTGAGGTGCAAGCCCTTGTTAATGCATTTTCTTCTGAGACGGAAGAATTTGAGGTGAAAGCCCTTGTTTCCACCCTCTGAGCTGAGTCATGGTGGGTGTCATTTGTGAGACTCCATGACATGTGTTGTACTTGTGTTTCACCCTCTGAGAGAGTCATGGTGAAAGTCACGTTGAGGTGACTAACATCATGCAAGTGATGAACACTTGTACTTACCATTTTATGGTTGATATCGAGACGATATCTAATATCACGATGAGGTGATATTCTTCTCTTCATATCTGGTTTGAGATGATTTGTCTTGTGCAACTGGAAGTTCTCTCCCTAGCTAAGAGGGAGTGTTAATGATAAGTACAGCTACAGGCGATCCTTCCAGCTCAGTCCTATTGAAGGAAACATAAATTAAATGATAGCCCGTCGGCTATTTAATTTATTGTCTTATATTTATGAGGAGGCGCGAATGTCTTGAGGCCGACCTCACTTGTATTAGTTATGATTTTCTCTTTGTGGCCGACTTCATTCTAGAAGATAATTTGTCTTATCTTGGCCGACTTGTCACTTGCTTTATTCAAGTTGTAATTTATGGTTGAGGCCGACCTTGTTCCTCAAGAAGTGCGATCTCATATAGCATTGTATATATAGAAGATCAGTTCACTCCTTTGCTACATATCATCTAGTGCGAATTATCTTTAAAGGCGAATTTCCATACAAGTGCAAATTCCTTTATAGCAGATTGTGAACCGATAAAGAATAGAGATTGCAAATATTGCCAAGTGCGGATTGTGGAAGTTCGTATTTCTGTCAAGTGTGAATATTGTCAAGTTCGAACTCTGTCAAGTGCGATTTCTGTCAAGGGTGAATTCAGTCAAGTGCGAATTCCATCAAGTGATTCAAGATCAGATTACAAATTAATCCAAGGGCAGGTTGCGAACTTTTCTAGAGCAGAATTGAAGTCCCAGTTTGTTATCTGATCCTGCATTTTGTACAGGTGCTGAATACTGGTCTTGTGTTAGGACTCATTGTAAAGAGATTTGTTGCCACTGTTTATAAATATAAGAGAGGTCTTTGTTGTTGGGTTTTTCTACCTCAAGAGGAGGGTTTTCCCAGGGTACCTGCTGTGTTATTCTGTCTGATTTTTGAATTATTTTTCTGTGCATATAATCTATTCACCTAAAATTTACATATCAAACACTCATAATTCAAAGATTACACGTCATATGATCATAAAGCACTCAATAATTGAAATTTCATCATTCATAGTCATCAAATACTCATAGTTTCAATGTATAACAGCATCATAAGTTTATAAATATTTACATATAATCATGTCAAAAAGAGGAAAACATTAACAACCACATGTAATCTACGTCTTCCTCTTTCCCCTCCCAATGGTACTCAATTTTGGAGGCCTAGAACTAGAAGGTGCCCGTGCTATAGTATCCAAACGAGGACTAGGAAATCGAGTATGGGAAACATGATATTCAAATGTGTCTTTGTCGTCCTCCATGGCATCCAATCTTGCCGCTTCTTCTTCTGTTGCTTCTCTCTCTAATTCAGCAAGATCCTCATCAGTAAGGAAGACATCAGCCTCGTTATTTTGTTCATCAATAGTCTATTCACCATATGGATCAGTGTAATCCAAGTTGATGGACTCGTGTGAAACACCCTCCACCTTTCTAATTCGAAGGCGAAGGTTGTACCAAACAAAAACTAAATCATTTAGGCACTGTTGAGTCAACCTGTTTCTCTTCTTTGTGTGAATGTTCTCAAATAAACTCCAATTGCATTCACACCCAAAAGCACTGCATGGCTGCGACAAGACACGTATGGCTAGCTTTTGAAGATTTGGTGTGCTAGCACCATAGATCTACAAAAACATGTTTAAAAAATATAAGTATTAAGAAATAAGAATAAAGTAAAAAATCTATATGTAAGAATCAAGTTTCTAATTTCATTTTTTACTTGGTTGTTGTTTTCCTCTCCTTTCAATTGCTTGTTGGGAGGAAAAGAGTCTCCCCTCTGCACCCTTGTAGACCTTGAATAGTTAAAAGAAAAAGTAAATCAAATATAGAAAATTGATAGATAGTCAAGGCTCAACTTTGCAAATTCATAAATAAGATGTAACAAATCTCACCTTCAACTCATCAAGCACCTTATCACTCAGCTCACTATCAGGCACCATCCTCTCAATGCATGTGACAAGACCTTCCATGACCTCCTCATCCGCCTTAAATGTGTCCGAGAAGTAGAACTTCGGATTCAAGAAATAGTCAAAGGCATGAATCAGCTGGTGGAGTTGGTTTGTCCATCTCCAATCAATGATGCGCCATATGATTTCATATTTCTTTTTGTTGCCACCATAGTAATGTGATATGGCCTCTTTGGTCCTATCCATGGCCTCATAGATGAAACCCATTGGCATGCCATCTCCATCCACCATACGAAGAACCCTCACCAAAGGTTCTGTCACCTAAACAAATGAAAACAAATGTTAAATTATAACAAAATTAACCCCTCAAAAAATAAAAACAGCAAATAGATTATCATTTTTTGTGTGATTGCTACTTACCCCATCAACTCCTCTCCATTTTTGATGAATGTCTCATCAAAAACTATGGCAACAATCCTCTCCCCTTCAGGTCTATTGGAAAATGAGGACTCCTTCCAAGCATTGGACACAAACATTTGCTTGAGATGAGCAATGGCATCAAGAATGCTTTGCAATGTGAGGAAGTGGCTAGCAAATTGTGTCACTCCAGGTCACACAAGGTCCTTGCCATTTGTGAATTTCCTCATCAAAGAAAGCATCGAAGTATGGTTGTAGATAAATTTTGTAACACTTTTTGCATCGTCAACCACTCTTTTGACCCATGAAATCTTCCCAATGTCCTCTAGCAACAGGTCCAAGCAATGTGCTGCACACAAAGACCATGCAATTGTGGGATACCTCTCCATAAGTAGCCTACCTGCAGCTACATATGCAGTTGCGTTGTCCATGATAATTTGGACAACATTATCAACTCCAACCTCCTGGACCACCCCATCTAATAGATTTCATAAAGTCAGCATTTTTGATTTCATGGGAGGCATCTATTGATTTTAGGAACACCAATCCACCATTAGAGGCCACTACAAAGTTTAGGAGAGTTTTCTATTTTGTCCATCTGTCCACCCATCAGATAAAATGCTGCAACCTTTTCTTCGTCAAAATTTCTTTTGCTCATCAACCACAAGCCGTGTATTCTTTACGGCTTCCTCTAGCAATGGCCCACTCAAATCTCTAGATGATGAGGTCTTAAACCCCTTTCCTGCAACTGTAAGGGCGTTCACCAAACCTTCCCAATATGGGCTGTTTGCAACATTGAAAGGTAGATTATTGTAGTACCAAAAGTTTGCAACATCCATCCTAGCTTCATGATGCTTTTCCTTATTCCAACCGATACCTTCAAGTGAAGGTTGTGCTCCTAGAACATTACGTGGAATAAAATAATTTGGTACCGATGAAGGACCTTGGCCAGCACTAGCAATAGAAAAAGAACCCTTAGGACTCTCACCAAAAGATGAATGTGGAGCACGAATGCTTGGACTTGCAGCACCATGGGGCATAGATGGTGTAGAATAGGATCCATTCATCGCTATTGCTAGTGCATCCTTTGTTTTTTGCCTTTCGTCTTTTTTTAGCTCATATTCAGCAAGAAGGGCCTCTTCATCTTCTCTCATAATAATCTCAGGGGTAGTCTTAAGGCATCCCTCCACATTTTGCCCGGGTATTCTTGCAAGGTGGTATTTTAATCTGTTTATTCGTCCTGTCATCTATTTCTGGCATTCAGTACATGTCACTTCACCTTTTTTGTTTCTTGGTAATCCATACTTCCATGCAGGGTCTTTTCTTGTTCCCTTTGGATTTGAAGATGACATTGTTATTTCAAGTTCAACATGGAAAAAAAAAATCAGCTAGGGTTTGCTAAAAAATCAGCAAATAAATGTGATTTAAAATTTCAAAGTTTCAAACATTTGCAAAAAAAAAAGAATGCAAAACCAAGCTAGAAATGGTAGGAATTAGGCTATTAAGGAAAATAGAAAAAAATTTGGCAGCATTTCCCCTTATTTTTCTTGATTTTTTTGATTTTGAATGCAAGAAAACAAAAAAAAAAGAATTGTTAGATCACTTACCTGGTTCTATTTTGATCTTTTTCGCTCGTTCTCCTGGCTTCAATCTACACCAAATCAATTTGCAGACTTGTATTTCACAAAGTAGAATGTTAAAATGAAACATAAAGCAAAAAAAACATGGGTTTTTAACCCATTTTAACTCCCAGCCGCGCAGGAGAGTCCTGGGTCGGGACTCCTGAGTTCGACCTCAGGACTCGGCCGAGTCCTGAGGTTGGACTTGGGAGTCCCGACCTAGGGCTCTCCTGGACTCGACTCCCAAGTCTATGGCGAGTTGACTCGGCTGGCCAACAGGCCGAGTCCTGAGGTCGGACTTGGGAGTCCTGACCTAGGGCTCTCCTGGACTCGACTCCCAAGTCTATGGCGAGTTGACTCGGCTGGCCAACAGACTCCCAAGTCCGGCGAGTCCTAAAGAGTCCGCAAACTATGTTGGAGGGTATGTCACCCTGCCATCCCACCACTGTCACTCAAATCCTAAGAATGTTTCCAAGACATCCCCTTGGTTTGGAGATGGCTTGGGGACTCAGATGTCCCCAAGATGTCTGGAGGACTTCAAGGAGTCTCCCAACCATCCTTGGGACTTCTAGGCATCCACCATGGTAGAAAAATGAAAAAGGCAATATTTTTAAAACTCAAGTGTTTTCAATATGTGTGCCATAAACCCTAACTTTAATGGTCTATAGCCTCCACCCAAACCCTAAGCACTTACAAAATAACTTATAAATAGGCATCTAACTTCTAAGCCTCATATCATATCACTCCTAAGTTTTAGAATTAGTAAGGACTTGGTCTTGCAAAACAAAAGTGATAAAATTGTGAAAATTACATTTGCTATGAAGGTTTGTGGTTTTGAAGGCCTTAATTTGCCTTGGTGGCAAGGGCTATGCCCCTCGGCCCTGCCCTGTATCATGACAACGAATGTGCTAGGGGGCATTGCCTCCAGACCTTGCTGGGGGATCAACCCCCAAACCTCCACCCACCATTGTTAATGTTAATTGCAATTATTGCAACATTTTTAATGTTTAATAGTTTAAACTTTACTTAGAAATTTAGAAAAAGTTTCACTTGCAATTCTTATCATCTTTTTATAACTAATTTTTCAAGTACTATTGTCTATTTGCACCACTGCCCTGCCACCCCCTTGCAGCCAAACTTAGGCCCTTGGTACCCACGTCCTCGAAACCAATCCCCTTGTCCCCTTGTCAGGAAATTCCATGGAATGTAGTTCAAATTTTAAATTATCTCATAGAATTCATAAAATTTCATTTATGAGTTATTTTTGAAATTTAAAGAGAAATCTTTAGTCTATTGTGCTTCAGCATCAAACAGCTATGCATCATATATTTCCCAAAATTTTGGAGGTCAATGGCTAAAAGACATTTTATTTTGAAACAGGTGGTTTGTTGAACAGATGATGAATCTAGGATTTTCAAAAACTTTGTCTGACTGGCTTGCTACTAACCTTAAGAGAGTCAGCACATCCAGTGAAGAGGTGACTTGGGTTTTTGATCTTGAAGGAATATTTGAGATGTTCCAATCTTACAGGTATTTTTACCACGAGTTGCTATAATCTATCTTATTTAACATGTTCGATACAATAACATAGCTTAATAAATTGTCACTAAAGAAGTCCGCGTACATTAATTACTCAGTACAGAATTTATGGATACATCACCAGGCTTTTCGTTGATTTATATGTTTGATATTTTCCTTCACACTCATAAATTTTATAGCTAATTATTGTTTTTGAGACAGATGGAGTTTTAACTGATTATATCTTACAGGGAGAAGAGCTATTGGTCTTTGTTGCAACACCCACCTCAAGGACTAGATATTTCCATTGTACGTGCAGAGAAAAGTGATAGATGGAACTCTTCAGTGCTTGCTCAATTGGAAAGTGTTACAAGCAAAGAAAAAAATGTTGACACCGGAAGAGTTTTCTACCATGTTCTAAAAAATGCAGGGCACTGGGTACACATAGACAATCCAAAGGGCCTGATAGATATAATGGCCCCATCTTTGATTAGATTGTCAAACTCTCGAGGTTAAAGATTCTTTAATAATTTCAAACATACATGACCCGCTCTAAGAACCAGTTGAGATTATCTGCATAGAAAGCAAATCGTCTGGTTTGATGTGAAATGCTTCACAGCATAATTTGGAAAGCCATATTGACTGTAGTCATTTGTCTTTATAATTTAGTAATTTACACTATTGTTTCCCTCCTGAGAAGGTTTGGTTCCTTGTGTGGTATGTTCTAAATTTGGATACTTTGTTCCGGGTATCTTATATTGTTAAGAGTTCCAACAGTTCTGCTTTATCCCGTGGTTTTGCTTTACAAATTTGCCTTGAGATATTTGTATTTTCAGGGGCTTCTCTCTCACCATATGCCCTATATTTTACGGCAACGTCTATCATCAGACTGCACATTTGACTGTATTTATTAATTAATTGAAAATAAAAAATACATTAAATTCTCATTTCTAATAAATTAATATTCTAATAAATTAATAAACATGATCAAATGTGCAGTCTGATGGCTGCATAGCCAACGGCATATTTTACCACCTTATGAACTATTCGAAGCCAGCATGACGATTTTGTTAAGAATCAGTTCTTCCAGCTAAGATCGAAGTCCACCGAATGTGTTTTGTAAACTCTGTTGTATGGTCCACCCAAACTACTTGATTTCAATGGAGTTAGTAATCAATTTGCTAATCATTTATGCCATGATGTCTTGCCTTAAAAGAAATTAAAACACACTTATTATTGATATTTGCATTCATAACATCATACATTACATCTCAAATTAAAAAAATTCAATTAAAATTGGGCAATTCATTTTAAAATTGGCCTACGTCCTTATCTCATTGACAACAAGTGCTACATAGTGGGGAGTAAAAATAAATACAAGTTTTATTAATTATAGTATTTTAATTTTGTTAATTAGTTCTTTACAAGTCTATATTGTATATTGTATGATCACGTTTTATAATTATAATTATTTAATGTATTATAAGAAGTTAAAACATAAACATGTAATTATAATTATTTTTAATAATTAATTTATAAAATGTATCAATAAATGTCAATTTTATTATGCTACATAGTGGGGAGTGAAAATAAATGTAAGTTTTATTAATTATAGTCTTTTAATTTTGTTAATTAGTTCTTTACACGTCTATATTGTGCTATATTGTATATTGTATGATCACGTTTTATAATTATAGTTATTTAATGTATTATAAGAAGTTAAAACATTAACATGCAATTATAATTATTTTTTAATAATTTAACTTATAAAATATATCAATAAATGTCAATTTTATTATGCTTTTATTTAGTAAAGTACATAATTTATTATTTTATTTATCAAAATGTCAATAAAATAAAACAAATAAAGAAATGATAATGTAAATTAATAAAAATAGTTTGAAATAAAATAAATATAATAATATTATTATAAATATAAATTATATTGATTTTGTAATTGTATATTAAAGATTATAAAATAATATTTAAAAATATTATAAAACATTAAATAAATGTTTTTTAAAATAATTTTATGAATTATCATTAAAATGGTTTTATTATAAACATTATAATTTTATAGATCACTTAGAATTAGAGTTCGCTTAGGGTTGTAAGATAAACAGATCAATTAGAATTAGGCTCATCATTAGAATAAACATTAGTATGAAAATTCTAATTATTAATAGAGTTTGAATTAAGGCTAAGGTTCAAATTAGAATTAGGAATAGATTTCAAGATAAGATTAAAAGTCAATTAGGGTTATGATTAAAATATAGCAACTTAAAGACAATTTTTTAATAATAAATGCACATCTAAAATCAATTTAAAATTATAAAAAAAAATACAAAAAGAAATAATAAATTTATTATTACACAAAAAATAATTTTTTACATTAATATATTTAGAACTACCATATCTATCATGAAAAAATAATAATATGAGGGATAGGGTTAAATTAGTATTACAGTTAGAATTAGGTTTGTCATTAGCATTAAGGTTAGTATTAAAATTATAATCATGAATAGAGTTAGAATTAAGGCTAGGGTGAGAATCATAATTAGGATTAGATTTAACGCTAAGATGAAAAGTCAATTAGGGTTATGGTTCAATTAGGGTTATGATTAAAATATAGCAACTTAAATAGATAAATTTTTACTAATAAATACACATCTAAAATTAATTTAAAATTATCAAATTAAATATAGAAAAAATATAATAAATTTATCAATAAGATAACCACATGTGTGGTATATAACCCACAGGTCACAGACTGCATGCTAAGGCCTATGAGCCCACTATGCAGATATAGAATTGTGCTTGTGTAACTAACACGAATCTTTTTGTGCCAGACATGGTGCGCTTTAAGCAGACCACACGTAAGTCCATAGCTGGAAATGCTTGTTGCCTACAATGCAAAAAGGAGCGAGATGCATTGACTAAAACCATAGAAGGAACAAACGTAGAATGAGAAGGCTGGCTGAAGGACGATGATACCTTCTCTCATGCAATGGAGAGAATTCGTGATGTTAAGGCATAAATTAAATGGTCAGAGAAAGCAACATCTTTTGTCCAAGCAGATTTGGACAAGAATTTAGCCCCTAACCGTCGTGTACCAAGTGAAAATAGTTCTAATAATCCTCCTAAGAAACAAAAAAATAATGAGCACCTGCCAGTGCAACCTCCCCCCAAAATAATTGTGATAAGTTCTAATGAGTCTGAGGATTATACTCCTCTTGCACCTTGAATAATTTAAACCTAATTTATATATGTAATGTATTCCTTGATGTGGCAAATAAATAAAACATTATTTAAATGTTGTTGGAATGAACACTTGTGTTTATGAAATTCATCTTGTGTTGAGAAATACTTATAAATTGCAATTTAAGTAGTAAAATTATGTTGACATTGCAATTCTGTTCAAAATTTTTGACCATTAATTAGCTTATGAAGCTTTCATAACATTAGTACCACTACTACCATCTCTATCGATAACTCACCAACCTCACCAACCTCCTACATTAAAAGAAATTTGATACCAACAACTTTCTTACCCTTCTCTTTATAGTCTTGTTGGGTTTGAAAATTCTATTGAAAATCATATATGTATGATTCTACAACTTAGAATCATGTACCTATCTTTATAACCTGTTACTTATTTATGAGTTTCATTTATTGTTTAGATAATGGCTACCTAAAATGAATCTCCTGCTAGCGAACCATCAGTCCAACAAGTAGAATCCCATGAGGAGTCAACAAATTCCAACACATATGTGCCAAGTCCAATAGACAAGTTGTACACGTCAATTGAAGAGCACTCAAAACAAATCATTAGGGAACTCCATGATGCTGCACTACTTGCACGTGGAATAGAAAGACAAGAGATTGGTGACATGGAAGAAATTGCCTATAAATTACATGCAACATGCAAGAAAGTTGCAAGATTCTATGGTTTTTTAAGAGAACTTCATTATGCCGAGCAATACGAGGAACCAAGAGTTGCAAAAAGTGCTATTGAGGAATTTATTTTGTACTTGTATGATAATTAGGGTAAACACATGTGTAGCATATAGCGGGTTGTTCCATGGTTGGTTCACTCTTATGAACAAGATTTTGATGTAGACTTTCATGTCTATTTTGTAAAAAAATTGTTCATATGTGTTGTATGTAGGTGGAAACCACGATTGACTTATTCTTATGAAGAATATTTTCATAAAGACTTTGCTGTCTACTTTTGCAAAAGATTGTTGATATATTTTGAATGTACATGCCCTACTTGATATATAAAGAGTCACAAGATGACAATGATGAGTACATTTATTGAAGGACCAATATCCAAAACACAATTAAGGTTTCATTTTCCTTCTTTGTGATGAAATTTCTTTGTTGAATTATGCTTCAACTATACTTCTTATGTAATAGTCATGTAAATTTGTATTCTATTAAAAACTTTTTAATTTCAATAGTCTTTGATATTAAATGAAATTCATTTAAAAGAAAAGTAGACTTACCATTGAAAAACATCATTTATACAAATTGAACTTGAATTATTTTCTAGATATGGTGCGACCGAGATTGAATTTTGAATCAGAGGAGCAAAGAAAACAATATCAAAGAGAATATCATAGAAAATATCAAAGAGAATATAGAAGATGACGACATGAACAAATGACAGATGTTGAAAGGCAAGAGCAGAGAAAAAGACACAATGAAGTTAAAAGAGCAAGCTATGTTAGACAAAGGGAAGAAGTCATAGTACAAGATGAGATAAATGTAGATGTACAAGGAAACATACAAAACCCAAATGGAATGCTTCACAATGATTTCAAAAAAATTCAAGTACAATTTCGACATCAATTAGATAACTTGACAACACAAGGCATATGTGATATATGTCAAGAATGCTACCTAGGAATGAAAGTATTTCACACCTCTGAAGGTATTGTTTGTAATAGATGTCGTCAAAAGAAACAGAATCATAGATTTTCAGCTTTAAATAATATGGACCCTAGGCCACAACTAGAGAAGCTTGCAAACTTGACTCAAGTAGAAGAAATGTTAATTGCTTGTGTTAACCCAATATTACAAGTTACCCATGCAGTCGGTGGTCAGTATAAATACAGAGGACACACAATAAGTTTTCCACAAAATGTGGAATATGTTTCAAATGTTTTGCCACATTCAATAAGAGAGTTGCCAATCATCATTATTCGAAGAAGGGATCAACGTGGCACAAATTATAACTTCACAGTCAATAGGTATCATGTGTATAAGGCATTAAAATACAAAGTAGAGCATGACAAATTTTATTCAGATGTCAAAATCAATGAAAATGCTCTAAATGATCTCATAGGAAATTTTGATGAAAATATATTCAACAAATTACAAATAGTGCATATGGAATTTGATTCTGATTCAAATGAAATTGTATTTGTGGGTCCAATCATGGAAATGGATCAAGGAAATATAATTGAGCACACTACATCAATGGCTTCTATGCCACCTAATGCTCAAAGAGAAATGGAATTGATTCAGGCATGGGTTAATAACCCTAATGCAAATTCACCAACATTGATTGATTGGCCAGAAATTGGTTCATCTCCTATCAATGAATATGTCACTCCAGGATTACTTGATATGGCATTCCCAACATTGTTCCCTGATGGTAAATGTGATTGGTTAGAACCACAAATGAGAAGAGTGCATCTGCATGAATTTGTTAAGCATTTATTGTGTTATAGGGACCATCGTTTTGGTCGGCATCCAAGATTTCGATATTTTATGATGAACATGATAATGAGACACCGTGCACAAAATTCTTCAGCTGTATTTTGTAAGGAAAGCAACGGGTGTGGAAGCAACTTTCCTAACATCAAAACCATAGGGAAGTAAGCAGACAATACTTTTAATTTTCTAATTACAATCCAATTAAGACACACATTTAAGATTTATAGAAACAAAGAAGATACCCAAAGACAATGAACAACAGATTTATGTGGGAAACCCTTTCGGGAAAAAACCCACCACACCAAACTGAATCTCTTTGTATTACAGTAACAACAATTACAGAGATACAACTCTCTATTATTAATTCACAGTAGCTACATTCACTGTTCATTCAGTTACAGAAAAAATCCCTCAACAAACCGATCTCACTCATCGTAATTTCAAATCAGAATCAATCCTTTAAATCTTATCACATTTTGATTTTTTGCCTTCTGTTGATCCTTATCCGCCAATGCTCCATCGAAGAAAGTTTCCATGCCTTTTCAAAATTTTCCTTGCATGCAGTTTTTTCAGTGTTGCAACTGATGCAAAAATCCAACCATCATCCGTTTGAAAAACCGCTTCCTCTGATTGGTCCAGCGGGATGCCACATAGGATGGTCACACAGTCAACGGTGATCAAACTTTGTTGGCATATCGGTGAGACACTAACAGTGTCTCCTCGATGCCACAAAGTTTCTCTATCCATATCGGCTTAAGTCTCCAACAGTCAGCAAGACAACATAATGAGTGTCACATGTCATACCGAAACCATCAATGTCCATTTCGTTCATATCGGCAAGAGTTTCCCTTATCGGCGAGACTCATATTGAATGCATACAAGTCATATCGATCAAACATTCCATCGGCAAGACATACCAATCTTCGCCAAGACCTCTCACCGAACCTTCATGTTACATCGATGAGCATTGACGAGTCGGCGAGACTTATCGTCTTTGCCAAGACCTTATACCGAGGTCTTAAGTCACCCCGAGCACTGCATTCACCAGTCGACAAGACTTATGTCTTTCACCGAGACCACATACCGAACGCTCATGTCTTGCTGAGTCGGCAAGACATTTGACTTCACCAAGACGTTTCGTCGGGCCCCGAGAGCTACACCGATGACTGTCGGCGTGACTTATCCAAGTCACCAAGACTTCTCAGCGAAGTCTTTTGTCACTGTGAAGGCACCACGAGAATACTCCCGTCGGCGAGACATTCTATTCACTAGGACTTCATCCCGAGAGCCTTGTGTTTCCCCGATGACCAGATGCTGTCGGTGAGACTTTCACCATTCACTGGGACCTCTCCCCGACACCCGTGAGTTAGCTCGATAAGATCAAACTGTCACCCAGAGATCTCCATTTTCCAAAAGGTCACGCGGAGCATAGAAAGTCACATCGATAGACTTGTCAGCAAGACATCAACCCTGTCATAACGATCATAGCGATATGAACCTATCAAGCAGATTTAGAACAATTAGTCGCCTAGACATGAACAATGTCACAACAACTTTGCTCTTCAGGAGTTCCATGTCAGTAAGGATTGAGGCACATATTCCAACATATTTTTCAAAAGAAGCTTTCAAGCCATGCCAATTACCATCAATGAGTTATGTCAGCATATGCAAAACATGCCACAATCCCATCTAGCTGACAGGTTGATGCGATTTGGAACAACATTGAGGGGTACATGGTCATACTAGACACAATGTCGTGCATAATTGATTGACATGCTTCATCAAATAGGCTCTCCTACAATATTCTTCACTTTGAGTGCAACAAATTTGTATTGGCCCGATTTGCATGCACTAATGCTAGGAACATCGCCAACTACTCCACGAGAGGCTCAAATATGGCGAAAACAAAATGTTATTGACTATCCTCATATAGTCACACAATACATGCATTTAAGACATTCAATGTTTAGAACATAAATACTAGAAAAAGGAATGAAAATTTGAGAATTTTGGTCTAGATATGAGTGGCAACATAGGGGCTCACCACATGTGCATGGATTCATTTGGATAGACAGAGCACCAAATATGGACAACTTGGATTGGTCAAATCAAGAGCAACGAAAAAGTGTAGAAAGATATTTCCATTCTATTGTTCAAGCATGGAATCCTAGACAAGATCCACATCAACAAAACATCCAGGCATGTTCAAAATAACTTACAACATACACATATCATATATGTCGTAAACTATTTGTAGTTTACCACATAACTAATCAATTTATTTGTATGCCATAATGTAGACATTCCGGAATTTTCCTCAACATCCATGTCTAAAAAATACAAGACAACTTGCAGAGGTCAATGTTGATCATGATTATGAAGAGCTACTAAATTTTGTAGAGAGACACACAGTCTGTAGGGAGGGTGCATGCCTACGAAAAAAAGGAGGAACAATGGTTTGTAGGTAACAATTTTCATTAGTAAAAAAATTTATATTCAAATTAAATGTAACATGATTCTAAACTAAAAACATACATTACTTATTCATATTCATAATAGGTATAATGCTCCTTGGCCATTGAATTTGGAGGGACCTAAATTACATGAAGACATAGAAACAGGTGAATTTTTCTTGAGCCAGCGAGGAATGATGACAGAGTAAACAAACACAATCGTTACATATTGCAATTGTGGAGAGCAAATATAGATTGGCAACCTGTTCTTTCCAAACATGTTGTAATCAAATATATTGCAAAGTATGCAGCAAAAGCAGAAAAAAGTTCAGAAACATACCAACAGATGTTAATGCGACTTGCAAACATGGAAAATCCAGATGATTTGGCTGCAAAAGCATATAGAAGACTTTTGACTGAGACTGTCATAGAAAGAGACATTGGAGCTCAAGAGACGTGCCACATGCTACTTGAACTTCCATTGGTAGAGAGTAGTAGGAGGTTTATCAAACTAAATGTGTCACGTGAGGTGTTTAAACCCGTAAGTGTAAATAAAGAAGAAAAAAATGAAGAACAAACAACATCTTTCATCCATGGATATAAAATAAGGCCTTTGTCTATGGAAGGTGTTAGCCTAATTGATGTAGCCAGATCATGGATATATAATCCTAAAAGAAAGAGAGATAACAAATGGGAGCCAAGACAAAAAGCAGCTATTGTTAGAGTATGTCAGAATTTTTTATCCATTCCTCCACGTGAGTCAGATAAATGGATTGATTTTTGTTATTCAAAATTATTGTTGTACAAACCTTTTCATGATGTGGATAGAGATATTGGTCATGATGATGATTCAATAAGACAAAACTAGGAGTCATTCCATTATAACCCTTGGCACGTGGAACAAATAGCAATTGAAGAACATGATGAAAACATCAGTGATGCAGAAATTGAAGACAATGAAACTCTTCAAAGAAATACTACTGAGCATGAATGGGAAATACTATCTAGACTACATCATGGTCAAAATATACAAGTTTTTGAAATAGATATGTTGGGAAGGAGAGATTTTGATAGACAAGAAGATTGGTGTAATGAATATCGTGGTGAAATCTATGCGAATCAAGCAATCAACTTCATTAGTAGCATAAGAGAACATGGATGTCTCATACATAACGAAATACCATAGCCTATGAACTACACAACCCTTAGTGACAAACAAAAAAAGGCACTCAACATAATCATGAGACACTACCATAATAATGAAAATGAATCGCCCTTGTTGATGATAATTCAAGGAACAACAGGGACAGGAAAGTCATATCTAATTGGTGCTATTAGTCAAGCTCTTAAAAATGCAGCATATCCTGGTCCTTCTCCTCTTCTATTACTAGCACCAATTGGAGTTGCACATTCAACATAAGAGCGTCCACAATTCATTCAAAACTTTGAATCCCAATCAGAGATTTTGGTCAATTGGAAAGAGCAAGGCTCACAAGTTTTCAAGAAGAAATAACAAATATCAAGTACATTCTAATTGATGAAATGAGTTTCATTGGTCAAAACTTGCTAGAAAACATGGATTCTAGACTCCGACAAGCAGTCCCACAAAATGCAAACCGTAACTTTGGAGGTAGATATCTATTTGATTAACCCAATTAATTATGTTATATGGAAATACAAAAAAATCATATAAATGAAAATTGTATAACGATAACATTCTATAGTACTCACAATAATTGTTATCAATTTTCTATTAGGCATATCTATCATTTTTGTTGGAGATTTGGGTCAGTTACCCCCTGTTAATGATAGACCACCATATGACAGCAACACACGAGCTAAGTTTTCTATGGGAAGAATTCAAAACTGTGGTTACTCTTGATAAAATATTCAGACAAGATGGAGAAAACATCCATCAACAAAGATTTCGTCAACTATTGACAAATTTGAGAGATGCAAACCCTACAATTGATGATTGGAAATTGCTTATGACAAGAACCACTATTACATTAGATGCAACAAATAATCAGGAGTTTGATAGTGGTGTGCATTTATTCTCTACAAATGAAAACGTTAATACCATAACAAGAAAATGTTATACTCATTGAAGCATCCTGTTGCACGTAGTGTTGCAATAAAATCAGGAAGTAGCAATGCAGGAGAAGAATGCTCAAATGATGAGCTGATCTAGAATTATTGATATGTAAAGATGCCAGGGTTATGTTAACCTCAAATCTACTCATACAAGCAGGCCTTGTCAATGGAGCTTTAGGATATATACAAAACATTGTCTACAAGCCTGGAACCAGACCACCAGAACCACCAACATATGTCATGGTTGCATTTGACAGCTATTCAGGAATACCATTTGATGATTGTAACCCAAAGATAATTCCAATTACACCAATACAAAGGGGCAGGACAATCCAAATTCCATTAAGATTGGCTTGGGCATTGACAATTCACAAATCATAGGGTTTAACTCTATCAAAAGCTACTATTGATATAGGACCAAGAGAAAGAATGGGATTGACATTTGTAGCTATATCCCGTGTAAAATGCATCGAAGGATTAAGAATTATGCCACCGTTCACTTATGACCGTTATGAAAAAATGAAAAATGGTAGACAACTTGCCAAGAGAAAGGCTAAGGAAAACAGATTGAAAATATTAGAAGATACTTGATGTAACATGCATATGTTCTTCAATGTTGATTGCATGAGTCTCAAATTCCAAAATGTAATATATGTGTATGATATTTAGTAGAAGATACTTGATGTAACATGCATATGTTCTTCAATGTTGATTTCATGAGTCTCAAATTCCAAAATGTCAATATATGTGTATGATATTTAGTTTTATGCTACATATCAATTCTTCTTATTTTAAAAATAAAAATCAACAAATTATCATTGTCTGGTTATATACCTCAAAACAATGTTTGACTCTTCCAATCTATTGAATACTATTTTCCTTATATGTTGATGATGCAGGCATGGATCCTATCAACAATCCATATAAGCACCCAATTGCTGGAAAAAATGAACCTCAAACAAGAACCATTCCTATTGCAGCACTCAATCCATACCAAAATAGATGGTCAATAAAGGAAGAGTCACTAGAAAGGGTCAACTTCGTCATTTTAACAATGCAAAAGGACATGGAAAAGTGTTTACTTTTGACTTGGTTGATTCAGATGGTGGTGAAATCAGAGTAACATGTTTTAATGCAGTTGCAAAAAGTTTTATGATCATATTGAAACTGGAAAAGTGTATCTCATCTCAAAAGGGAGACTCAAACCTGCACAAAAGAATTTTAACCAAATAAAAAATGAATGGGAAATCTTATTAGAAACAAATTCTATTATTGAGTTGTGTTTGGAGGAGGATAGCTATATACCAAAACAACAATTCCATTTTACATCGATAAGAGAAATTGAGAACATGAAAAGCAATTATTTGGTTGATATTATTGGTGTTGTTCTCTTAATCGACAAACCAAACACCATATTCAAAAAGAATGCCACAAAAACTCAAAAAAGAACCCTTCAAATGAAAGACATGTCAGGTTGTATGGTGGAATTCACACTATGGGGTGATTTCTGCAATAAGGAAGGTCAACAACTCCAAGAAATGTGCAATGAAGGAACTTTCCCAATTCTTGCGGTAAAGGTTGCACGAATTAGTGATTTTGGTGGGAAATCTGTGGGAACAATTACTACAACCCAACTCCTTATAAATCCAGATCTTCCTCTCTCACACCAATTGAGATTGTGGTTTGATACAGAAGGGAAGAATGTCCATTCTCATTCTATTACAAAGGAAATCTCATATGCAATTGAAGAAAAAATGTTAAAAAGTATCTCACAAATACAAGATCAGGACCTTGCCAACTTTGGTAAACCTTATTGGATAGTGATAAAAGCTACCTTATCTTTCATTAAGGTAGACAATTTTTGCTATACAACATGCCCCTTGAAAAATGGAGATATGCATTACAAAACGAAGGCAAACACTAATGAAAATGGTCAGTGGTATTGTGGAAGATGTGATAAAACTTTCCTTGAATGTGATTATAAATATATACTTCAATGCAAAGTGCAAGACCATACTTCATTCACTTGGATTACAGCTTTTGAAGAAGCGACAGAAGAAATTATGGGTGTTACAACAAAAGAATTGAACATTTTGAAGCATGAAAAACAAGATGATGCTAAGTTTTCACACATTATACAAAAGGTCCTTTTCAACAAATACATATTTAAACTTCAAGTGAAAAAAGAGACTTATAATGATGAACACAAGATTAAATGCACAGTCATAAAAACAACAAAGTTTGATTATTCATCTGAGAGAAAAGCTTTATTAGACTCAATTGCAAAGCTATAGGTTTCATAACATTCAAATGCTTGAATATATATAATGTTAACAATGTATTCAAACATTTGAAAAAAAAACCAATGGATATATCTAAGTTAGTTAATGTCATTTTGTCGTGATATACTTTTTTGATGGTGTCAATACTAAATCTAATGATTGATGAACATTTCTGCTTTTAAACTTATTGTTCTTGGTTGATTGTTGTTATAGACAAGTTGGTATGATTTCAAATTTGAATGTGTACCCTTATATATGGGAATTGAGATAAACAATGACACAAACAATAATGAAATCAAATTAATTGCTTTCCAAATTCATATTCATGAAAATGTAAGCATTTTTTCAAGTCAATAGGTGTCTCGATAAAGATAACTCTATATATATTAATTAATAGAGGTATGCTAGTTGATATTTGCATTCATAACATCATACATTACATCTCAAATTAAAAAAAATCAATTAAAATTGGGCAATTCATTTTAAAATTGGCCTACGTCCTTATCTCATTGACAACAAGTGCTACATAGTGGAGTAAAAATAAATATAAGTTTTATTAATTATAGTATTTTAATTTTGTTAATTAGTTCTTTACAAGTCTATATTGTATATTGTATGATCACGTTTTATAATTATAATTATTTAATGTATTATAAGAAGTTAAAACATAAACATGCAATTATAATTATTTTTAATAATTTAACTTATAAAATGTATCAATAAATGTCAATTTTATTATGCTACATAGTGGAGAGTAAAAATAAATGTAAGTTTTATTAATTATAGTCTTTTAATTTTGTTAATTAGTTCTTTACATGTCTATATTGTGCTATATTAGTCTTTAAAATTGGGCAATTCATTTTAAAATTGGCCTACGTCCTTATCTCATTGACAACAAGTGCTACATAGTGGGGAGTAAAAATAAATATAAGTTTTATTAATTATAGTATTTTAATTTTGTTAATTAGTTCTTTACAAGTCTATATTGTATATTGTATGATCACGTTTTATAATTATAATTATTTAATGTATTATAAGAAGTTAAAACATAAACATGCAATTATAATTATTTTTAATAATTTAACTTATAAAATGTATCAATAAATGTCAATTTTATTATGCTACATAGTGGGGAGTAAAAATAAATGTAAGTTTTGGGGCGCCGGTCCTAGCTCAGTTGGTTAAGGTGTTCCCTGTCGCAGGGCGCCCACCATGGGTTCGACTCTCCGGCGCTCCCGTGGAACCGGTTGGTGTGTCCCGCCAGCACTACCGGTCACGGTAAAAAGTTTATCGGCGGTGGGGGGTTATATGGGGGGCCGATTCCCCTCGTTAAAAAAATAAAAATAAATAAATGTAAGTTTTATTAATTATAGTCTTTTAATTTTGTTAATTAGTTCTTTACACGTCTATATTATTCTATATTGTATATTGTATGATCACATTTTATAATTATAATTATTTAATGTATTATAAGAAGTTAAAACATAAACATGCAATTATAATTATTTTTAATAATTTAACTTATAAAATGTATCAATAAATGTCAATTTTATTATGCTTTTATTTAGTAAAGTACATAATTTATTATTTTAATTATCAAAATGTTAATAAAATAAAACAAATAAAGAAATGATAATGTAAATTAATAAAAATAGTTTGAAATAAAATAAATATAATATTATTATTATAAATATAAATTATATTGATTTTGTAATTGTATATTAAAGATTATAAAATAATATTTAAAAATATTATAAAACATTAAATAAATGTTTTTAAAAATAATTTTATGAATTATCATTAAAATGGTTTTATTATAAAAATTATAATTTTTTTATATTTTTAATTTTTATATTAATAATATGATATAAAAAATCAAAACACATTAAAAATTAAACATATTGAAAATTTTACATAATCATTATATAAACTAGCAATTGCACCTTGGTGTGTAATGCGTACACTGAAGAAGTGTGGATGGTCAATTAGGGAATTTTTTGGTTTATTGTTTACATACATTTGTATAGTATACATGAGGTCAATTGGTGGGCTATTTAAAAAGTGATTTTGTTTGTGCAACAAAGGTCTTCATGGAGAAGTGATAGCTTCAAATATGCATCTACTTATAGGGATCAAACACGACTAAAACAAAACCTTTGAATTGGGAAGATAATAAGGCTCCATTACCAATAGGCTAATGATATGTATGAAATAGGGAGAGAGGGAGATATGTGGAGAGAGAGAGAGAGAGAGAGAGAGAGAGAGAGAGAGAGAGAGAGAGCACAAAGCTGTCACACTTTCAGCCAAATAAATAGTTATGAGCGAAACATTTTCGGTTAGAAATGTTTCAGAGGAATAGGTTTCGACCGAAACCACGAGGCTTGTACGTGGCACATAGGTTTTGATCGAATATGTTTCGGCCTAATCCAAAAACAATAATTTTTTCCCTTTGCCACTTTCAAATTGGCTTATTTTATTGTGTGGGGTTTCTATCGAAAGAGTTTCGACTGAAACCCTTTCTATAGAAATTGTTTCTACCGAAACTGTCTATGTGGCATCCTAGTTGGTAGCTAACTCAACATTTTTTAGAATTTTCTGAAACTTTCAATTTTAGCTAAGTATTTCTTTAGTTAGAATGATATTTTAAAAAAAAAGAAAAATACCCTTTTGTAAAGTTCAGAGTGGCGAATTTGAATATGTAATTTTTTTAATATTTTGATTTGTTTTAATATATTTTATTTTTAAAATAATGCAAGTAGGTTGTTAAAGTTAAAAATTTGATTAGAATTTAAAAAAAAAATAGTAAAACATATTAATTTTTTTTTAAAAAAAAATGGAGCACAAGAGGAGAGAGTCTTCTTCAAAAGGGTATAATGATTAAAAAAATAGACAATAGTTGACGGCCTATGAAAGTTGTCGAATTTTGACAAGTTTGACTTTAAAACGTTATTACAAGAAAAATATACATCAAAATTTGATTTTTTTTTCGTGGACAAGATATTGAAGTTACCTATTTGGAGAAATTTTTTTTAGGGAGAAATGAAGTTCTTTTCAATTTATTTCTTGACAACCCGTGAAGTCACTTTTTTTTGAAATTTTCAGCATTCTAAAATATGTTTTTAAATTGATAAAAAAGTAATGAAAACAATTTTTTAAAAAATATGAAAAATTACAGGAATAAATTTCATCAAAAGTTATACATTTCATTAGTTTACATTATTTTGAAATTCAAAACATAAAGACCACTTTTATGTGGTCGAAGTTCAGATTTTTTTTATTGTTGGCCGATTCCTTTATTAAGTGTGACACATGATTGTGTTTTTACCCGAGAGAGAGAGAGAGAGAGAGAGAGAGAGGGGGGGGGTAACAAGATAGATAAAGATGGAGATGGAAATTGAGATGGCGATGGAGGAGAGGGATATGGAGAGAGAGGGGGAGAGATAAAAAGAGACAAAGGGATAGATATAGATCTAGAAGAGATAAATATATAGAGGGGGGGAGAGGGAGATAATGAGAGAAGGAGGGATAGAAATATAAATATGGAGATAGGAAGTGATATATAGAGAGGGGTAGAGAGAGGGAAAGATATATGGGTAAAAAGAGATGGATAGATAATGAGATAGAGATATAGAAAGATATGTAAGAATTTAAATATGCAGAGATAGAGATAGAGATAGAGCTAGAGATAGGGAGAGAGAAACAAGGTGTGTGTATGAGGAAGAGAGATATGGAGAGAGATAGAGAGGGAGATAGATATGCATAAATAGATAGAGAGGGAGGCCAATGGAGGGAGAGAAATAGAGACAGGAGAGAGAATTATAGAATATAGAAAGAGGAAGTGATAGGGAGATGGAGAGGGAAAATAGGGATATAAAGGAGAGATAGATAAATATAAATTGGGAAAGATAGAGAGGGAGAGAAAGAGAGACAAAGACAAAGACAAAGACAAATACAAAGACAAAGACAAAGATAAATATAAATGAAGAGATGAAAGGAGGCAAAGGGAGATGGAGAGATAGAGATAGAGATAGAAAGAGGGAGTCAATGAAAGAGGGGGAGATGGAGAGAAAAATATAAAGATATAGGAAGTGATATATAGAGAGAGGTAGAGAGAGTAATAGAGATGGAGTAAATAAGAGAGAGATAATGAGTTACAGAGAGATGAAAAGATAGAAATAGAGAGGGAAAGAGTGAGAGATAAAGTCTAGGTGATATAGAAAATTAATAGAGGGAGAGATAGAGAGGGGGAGAGCTAGAGAGATATATATAAATAGATAGAGAGGGAGAGAGGATAGAGAAGTTGAGAAATATAGAAACAAAGAGCGATAGGGAGAGAGGGAGAGATATGGATAGAGAGAGGGAGAGATAGAGATATATATAGTGGGAAAGATAGAGGGGAAAAAGAGCGAGATGTAAGGAGAGGTAAGGAGATAGAGATAGGGAGAGATAGAGAGGAAGATACAGATGGAGATGGAGATGGAAATGAAAGTAGAGAGAGGGAGAGAGAAATAGAGATACAAAGAGGGGGATACAAAGTGAGAGGGGGAGAATGAGGGAGGGATAGATGGAGGGATATATAGAGATAGGAAGTTATATAGAGAGAGGTAGAGAGAGGGAGATATGGAGAGGTAGGGAGAAGTACATATGGGGAGATATCATAGAGATATGGGAAGAGAAAGATCTTTATATTTTTGTCTCCCTCTTTTTTTTAATATTTTTTATTACCTCTCAATCTCTCTCTTCCTCTCTCTCTATATTTGTCTTCCCTTCTCTCTTGGACTCTTATCTTTCTCATTTATTCTCTCTATCTATTTCCCTCTCCCTATCTTTCTCCCCTTACTATTTTTTGCTATCCCTATTTATCTCCCTCCTCTCTCCCCCTTTCCCTCTTTATCTCTTTATCTATCTCTCTATCTCTCTTTATGTGACTATATCTATCTATGTCTCTCCTATTTCTCTTTATCTATCTCTCTATCTCTCTTTATGTGACTATATCTATCTATGTCTCTCCTATTTCTCTTTATCTATCTCTCTATCTCTCTTTATGTGACTATATCTATCTATGTCTCCCCTCTTCTCTCTTTTCCTCTCTCTTCCTCTCTCCATATTTATTCCTTTATATCTATACCTCTATTTTTGTATCTCTTTGTATCTATCTCCAGTTCTCTATTTCTCTCTCTATCTATTTTCCTCCTAAGTGTGCAATGGACACATTGAAGAGGTTTTAAAGGTGAATTATAATATCCTTAATCAAATGACATGCAATCCTAAACATAACTCCTTAGGACGTGTTATCCTTGGATTGTTGGCATGAAATGACTAATCAAAAGCTACCTCTCTCTCACTCTATAAATTTTAATTTATATTTAAGTTTGAAATTCATTTTATTATATAAATTATAAAAAAAATCTAAAATAGAATTATTCTACAATAATTAAAATTTTAATAAGAAAACTAATTATAAATTAAATTAATTCTAATAATTTTTAATTATTATTTGTAATTTCATAAAAATATATAAATAATAAAAAAAATTCAAACTTAAATCTAAATTAAAAGCTAAAATAAATTAAACTAAATGGAAAGTCGAAATATATCAAAATCTAAATATTAGGGTGCTGCCACAATAGTGTGTCTCACTTTTGGGACATGCTGATTTTTGCCTGAAATCACTTTTCTTAGAAGAAAAATGATTTTAGCCTTGAGAGGTTTCATCTAAAGGGTTTTAATTGAATAGGTATAGATAAGACCCCCTTAGATCAAACACCCTAGGGTAGAACCCCTCTAGTATTAAATCATACCCACAATGGAGACTCCTTCACACCTATCAAAATGCTGGTAAAAAAACACGTTTACTTTACCTTTTGAGGGATTAAATAACACCACTTAGAAATTATCTTTTGCATGATTGTAGCCCTCCAAATGATCTTTCCAACAAGTATAGTTTTGATATGTTTTCATTTTATCTTGTATTTAGTTTTCAATTTTTACTAAACATAGGTTTTTCTTTGAACATCAACCTCTTCATTCTACAAAGATGGAAAAATAGTAAACCATTGTAAATTTTTTTCAAAAAATACCCTTTCCCTAAGTATTGATGTCCTTGTTTCACTAAAAAAAGAAAAAAATGGATTTTGATATATACACAACAAGTTAAATTGTACGATACACACACATGTCCAAATTATAGTTATAATGACTTCAAAAATTAATTAAAAATAATATATGTAACAAAAAATTATGAAAAATATCCATTCCCTAGATATTAATGTTAAAAATCTATATTCCAAAAATTAGAATTTTATCCTTTATAGAAAAAAAGTTATGTTGTACGACACAAACATTACTTTTTGAAAATGTTGTTTTTCTATTTAAAACTAATTATTAAAGGAGATGTTGAAAGATTCATGATTTATTTCAAAAATAAAATAAAATATATATTTATAATCTACACACAAATTGCCACAAATCACTAGTTCACATCATCTTCAAATTCTTAACAGTTTAGTTGCTATAGGTCTTAAAAGATGAAGATTCAGTTAAAAATATTGATGTAAATGTCCATCTTGGGCAAAAAGTGAGACACAGTATTGTGATTTCACCC
The DNA here is from genome assembly GCA_007258455.2 of Sequoia sempervirens. Classification (NCBI taxonomy): domain Eukaryota; kingdom Viridiplantae; phylum Streptophyta; class Pinopsida; order Cupressales; family Cupressaceae; genus Sequoia; species Sequoia sempervirens. Next base: position 60,716 of record VDFB02334316.1, read on the forward strand.
ATTAATAAACATAATAATTTTAAAAATTTAATAACAAATAATAAACTTATTAAGTTAATTTAATAATTAATTGTGGGGGACCTAGTTCGACTGGCTAAAGTATCTTGTTGCAAGAAAGAGGTCACAAGGTTTGGTCTCTCCCCATTTACAAAAAAAATGTAAATATGTATCTCTTAAAAAGTGAAAATAAAATAAAACCTTTTTAAAAGATAAAAAGTCAAATTTTAATTTATCAATTTATTATTATTAATATTATTTAAAAAATATATCTATTTATTATTATTAATATTATTTATCTAAATTTAAAAAGTTCAAAAGAAAAAAACACAATTATTTATCCTATCTTTTCTTAAAGGTAATTTAAAGCTAAGACTAGTTTTTTTTTTCTTTAATTATATATTATATTTTTTAATATTTTAAAAAATTTGATGGTTGAGATATTTCAACCATCTTTGCATCCTTCACCACAATTTATTGTTGATTAGGTTGTTCACTTTATATAAGGAACACTTTTATAATATATTAATATTAATAATTATTAAAATTATGTAAATAATATATTAATTATTATAATGTAAATTTTGGAATATTGCATGTCTATATTCTAACTTGATGGCATTAAAGTTATTTTAATATAAATAATAATAATAAATAATTAAAAAAATACAAAATACAATTTAAATATATGTTGTAAATGTTAATATATTAGTACAAATTTAACATAATCATTAACATATAGTGTGAGATTTGAGCCTCACGCCTCCAAACCACTCTTGAATAGTCAGAAAACAATTTTCATCTGCTGTTAAATGGTAAATCAATTGACTTTTAATGGTTTAGATCTCCAAGTGAAAGCCTCCAAAATCTCACTTATCACTAAAAAGACAAATAAATATTCATTTGTCAATTGGATGGAAAATTCTATTTCCATTTGCATTGTCTTTTTCCACTTGCATTGATTTAAGTTTTAAATCTTAATGCAAATATTTCAAAATTAGATAATATTGTAGTAGCTTTTGAGGGCAACAGCTATCCAACAACCCTTAAATGCATCGGGGCATGGATATGCTCCATCATGCTCATCCATGGAGAACTGGTAGTCTAGTACAGTGGGCACATACTTCAATTGACAGTATTAGTATTTCGGGTAACGTTGTCTTTTAAATTGATGGAAACGGAAATTAATGTCACACGCAGGATTTCAGTTAATTTATTTTAGCTTATTTAATAATTTATTTCAACTTATTTAAACAATTTATTTCAATTTATTTAATAATTTATTTAAATAATGTATTTGAATTTATTTATATAATTTATTTAAACATATTTAAATAATTTATTTACACTAAGTTTAAATAATTTATCTATTTAAATAAGTATAAATAATTAATTAATTTATTTAAATAAGTTTGAATACACTTATTAATTTAAACTTATTTAAATAATTTGTTTATTTATTGGAATTTTTTTATATAATTTTTTTATTTAAATAAGTTTAAATAATCTATTTTACTAGATTTGTTTACTTGCATACTCATTTTTCTCTAATGGGATTTTGTACATGGTGTTTTATAATCCATTATCACTACATATTATAATCCCATTGGTCAAAGAGATGTATATGACAACATGCCATGTACTTCTAACATGGTGGACTCAATTAAATCTTCATATGTACTTTGATAACATTGGTATGGTAGTTTTGTGTTATTTTTGTGTATGATACAATCAAGTGGGTGAGGTTCATCTTATAGACACATATTGCGATAAGGCTAAAATTATAATAATACAATCCATACATATCATTTAATAGTTTTTTAATACATGACCATTCCTCTTTCTCATGTTTATCCAATCCATTGGATTTTAAAGAGATTTCATATCTACAATACAATGAAGTTAGACATTGCATATGCATCATTTTTTTATTTACATAGACCTAATGGGTAGGTTTACTATTCTCCACTTTATGACCAAGCCATTAGCTTTCTATTAGACATTCAAATAGGGTAACTCTTGATCATCCAATGTGTCAATATTTAAGAAAAATAAATGTTACAAAATAAGTAGTATGATTATTTTGTAATGACCTGTTTAATTTTATAATTAGGAGATAACTAAGAAATTCAATCTTAATTAGCAAGTGAAAGAATTAAAATGAAATATTGAACAACCTAGATTTTATCATGTGGCACAAGATCGATGACCATACCCCTTCTACCAAACCATTAATGTGAATATAAACACCTACTTGATGCTCTAATACCATTGATTATCTATGTTATCTAACATAATAATATTCATTTAAATTTTGATGGCTACACTTAAATACAAAATTATGTATGACACTAAAATTTCAAAAAAATTAACTATGAACCTCCTAAATGTACCCTATTCACTAGGTTGTAGTAGAAGATTCCTTTCTATATATCATCATCATTTTTTCATTTTTTTTTAAAACAACAAGGCTGAAAATTTTATTGATAGAAAAGCCAAGAATACAAGCAAGGGGACATGAGGCCCCAAAATTTCAGAGAAATATCAAGAACATGACCAAAAATGTTATCCCAAATATCCACAAAGCCACCCCTCCAACCATCATCACAACACCAAAGGGCATACAACCAGACCAACCCAACACATCTACTCATGTTGATCCTCATGAAGAAACTAAGCCAATTGCTGACATTTTTTCTAGTCAAGCTAACCCCAACCCCAAACAAACCAAGCACCCATTTGATCAGAATCCCATTTTTTTAGACAATCAACCACTTTGTTCGACTCCCTTGGAATATGCACAACGGAAATCAAAACAAAATTCGAGGCCAAATTGAGAATTTGTCTAGCAATCACACCTAGTCTCCAAGAATAATTCTGAAAATCTTGGTTGTTTAGCAGAGAAACAAGAATCATCGAGTCCATCTCGCAAATCACCTTCCTCCAACCCAACTCACAAGCTTTCTCCAAAGCTTTAAAAAGAGCCCAGGCCTCCATTTGGTTATTGGATTGTTCACCCATATAAATAGAAAAGAAAAATTGGGCCCAACCACTGCTATCCTGTCCCACTCTGCCAATTCTAGTAGCACTAGGATTACCATGAGCAGAACCATCCGTATTTATTTTATAAACATTGGTTGGAGGCGAACACCACTTACCCACACGATTCACCTTCATGGACACCTTCCTCGAAGACCCATGCCGAGACCGAGCCAAAGAAGTCCTAGAAAGCTCCAAAATGGAAAAAGAACCTAGCATCATTCAAATTCAAAGGTTCATCTAGGTTGAACTTAGCCTCTATAGTCTCCTTGAACATACTCTTAATCTTAAACCAAATTTGTAGGGCCACCTGCCTTCGATCCTGAAAAATCTGCCTATTTCTCTCCAGCCAAAGCTGCTAGATAATTAAGGAGGGACCCAAATCCCAAGCCACCACCAAGAAGGAAGCAAAAGCCGAAGGAGGGCCCAAGTTCACCCAAAGATCATATAGAGATGAGGCTTGAACCGATGATCGCTTCCATAAATGCCACCACCATCTCTAATTTTTTTTTGAGAAAGAGCATTGGAAGAATAGATGGCTAGAGCTCTCCTCACTATTTCCACAAAGAAAGCAAATCGAAGGACCACAAAATCCCATTTTCCTGATGTTCTCCCAAGTTAGGAATTTATTCAAACTTAAAAGCCAAATAAATAGATTACACTTGGGCCACCCAATTTTGTTCCATATATGTCTCCACCAAGGACTCTCCTCCAATTCATAATGTCAACCAAGCAAAACATCATAACCTTGAGCCACCGTGTACCTCCCTTTGAGACCATTACCCCAGGCTAGCCCATCCTCCACCTCTAAAGAACTACTAGGACACTTGGCAAGGATCAACACCAAAGTGTTTCTCTCCTCCAGAGAACCCCCATTAGGCCAAGAACCATAATGATGCCATTGATACACCACAAAGGTCTCCACAGAAGAAGAGACCTTAAAGCTATCAACATTTGACCAGCCTTCCTCCACAAAAGATTCACTTAAAGCCTAAAGCTGAGGGTGAGAAGAAAGTATAGGCAGATGACCATCCCAAGAATCCAACCAAAAATGAGCAAGATTACCTCTATTAATGATCCAAAAGAGACCCTCCTTGATGAGGGCGGAACCTCGTTTTATAGTATTCTAGATCATAGAGCCCTTACCTGTTAATTCCATACAAGGAATGTCCACATCAACCACACCACCAAGATATTTGAAGCTCAAAATTTGAGCCCATGGCTAGTCAGAAAGAGTACACCACCTCCAATAAAGTTTCACTGCAAGAACCAGACTATTGTGCCTTGACTGTTGAAGACCCAAACCACCACACTCCTTGGGTTTGTACACTTGGTCCCAACTCACCAAGATCCACTTTTGATTCTCCAAATTTCCAGCCCATAAGAATTTCCTAGAAAGAGAGTCATATTCCTTAAGAAAACCCTTAGGAGTAGACAAGGCCATGAACCTGTACAAAGGGAGAGCCTACAAAACAGATTTCAAAAGAGTGAACCTTCCAGCAAAGGATAACCAACAAAAAGTCCAATGATTGACCTTTGATCAAAATTTGTCCAAGATGTGCTGCTAGTGCCTCTTATTCATATTTCCAACATAAAGAGGGATACTCAAATAATCCAAAGGCAGGCCTCCAATATGAAAACAAAGAATATGGGAAATCCTTTTTTGGATTAGTCTAGGGGTATTGAAGAAAATGATACTAGACTTCCCCTCATTAATCCTTTGACCATAAACATCCATATAAGTATCAAGAGCCTTCTTGAAATTAGTTTCCTCATCAATTATTGCCAATCCCATCAGAGCAGTATCATCAACAAACTGGAGGTGGGATTGGGAGTCTAAACCTTGGCTCCAGCTCTAACCTTTAATAAGATCACGGTCCTTGTATCGTCTCAATAATCTACCAAGACCTTCAGCCAAAAGAATGAAGAGATGCAAAGATAAAGGATCACCTTGGCCGAGTCCCCTCAAAGTAGAAAAGGTAGGGGAAGGTGAGCCATTAATCAAAATGGAGAATGAGGATGTAGTCACACAACTCATGACCCAAGAAATCCAATCGAGATGAAACTCAAAGGCCACAAGCATACGCTGAAGAAATGACCACCAAAGCATGTCATAAGCCTTAGACATATCCAATTTTATAAACATTACTTTCTCCTTAGAAGAGGCCATGGAATGTATAGCTTCCATTGCCACTACAATCCCATCCACAATTTGACAACCTTTGACAAAACCCCCTTGCTCCAATGAAATCAAGGAAGCCAGACAAGTTTCCAACCTTTCTGCAATCAGCTTAGTGATAATCTTAAAAGCAACATTACATAAAGAAATAGGCATAAAAGAGTCAAAGGAGTTGGCACCTTCTTTTTTAAGAATCAAAGCCACGAAGGTTGAATTAAATGCCTTGAGCATCTACTTATTTGCTTGAGACTCTCTAACCACCTCTAGTAAATCAAGCTTTAGGATATCCCATAACTCCTGAAAAAACTCTATCGGGAAGCCATTAGGACCAGGAGCTTTGCCTTTCTTCATCTAGAAAACAATGCTCTCAACCTCCTCTAGGGAAATGAGCTTTAGAAGGAAGTTATTTATTTCCTTGGAAACAACCTGGGGGATACAATCAAGGACTAAATCCTTCTCAGCCATTGCCATATGGTTTTCCTCTATGAAAAGGGAAGAAAAGAACCTAAAAACTTCCTTTGAAATGGCCTGAAAAGAAGAGAGAGGATCACCATGCCTTGAAATTATAGAGGTGATCAAATTACCATACCTTTTCTCCTTTACAGAGTTATGAAAAAAAGCAGTGTTCTTATCCCCCTCCTGAAGCCAATCAATATGGGACTTCTGCTTCCAAAAAATTTCCTCCCGCAACTCCCATTCAACAAGATCTCTAGAAAGTTTAGACTCTTTCTCAAGTAGATCCACTGTCATACCTTCTTAATTTTGAAAGTGATGCTTTCCAACTATGCCTGAATCTGCTTTTTCTCAAGGAAAATATTCCCAAATGAAGTTCTATTCCATCTTTTAAGCTTATACTTAACAAATTGAAGCCTCTTGAAAAAAGAGAACATGGTAGTACCAAAAGTAGGTTTCCCCTCAACCCACCATCTCTCCACCAACTGGTGTAAATTAGGATCATGAAGCCACATGAGCTGGATTTAAAAGGAGGGCTCTTGGAAAAAGAGAACCAAAGGGATGTGAATTTGATAGGCCAATGATCTAATCCTTTCTAGCCCAAGATTTCAAAAGATGAAGCCCAACAATCTCCAAGCCAATGATACGAGACCAAGAATCTATCAAGCCTCTCCGAAATAGAGCACTCCCCACATCTTCTGTTATGCCAGGTGAAAGTACCATTAACAGGCTTCACATCCACAATCTTGAGAAAAGAGATATTATCACACATCAAGGACGAAGCAGGACCCAGCCGACTTACTCTTCTAGACTTTTCCTCTAGGAAACAAATAGAATTGAAATCACCTACAAGGATCCAAGGGCAACAAGGATCCAAAGACCTAATGAATCTGATATGACACTATAACATTATCTTACTTGGTAGATCATTAGGCGTATAAACATTTGAAAAAAGAGAAACCACTCCAGAATCAAAACAGGATGCGAACATTGAAAGGGAATTCCATAAGCCACCCACTAAAGAGGAGTTATCCTACATGGGTTCCAAAGGCAAGCAACACCACCAGCCACTCCTTAAGATCCAACACACTGACATTGAACTCCCCTCCATACTTTGGAAGAAACATTACTTATTTCATCCACATAAAATTTAGTTTCTTGGATGAAAATAATATCAGGACTATGATCACAGATCAAATCACGGGTAGCCTTTTGTCTAGGGATGCTACCCAAACCCTGTGCATTCCATGAGAGCACAATCATTTCTGGGATGAAGCGAAGTGAGAGTCCAATGTATTAACAATACCCGGTTCCACTAAGGACTCACCCATAATCTTCATCTTTTCCATATCCTTTTTCCTACCCACCTTTCCTGCCTTATCCGATGTCCCCTTCTTTAAGCTTTTTGGATTAATTCCCAGGTGGGGCATATTTTTCTTTTTACCATCTTCCTTTGTTCCAGAGTCTGTAGCTAGGTCAATATATATACCTCATTTTCATCCAATACCGAAGGGCTCTCACATAGAGGATTCACCAATTATGACAACCACAGGTACTCCACCAAGCTCTTGAGTATCCCCTAATGTCTCAACCCGATCTGGTGACTTTGGTCTTCCATCCCTAAAACCTCAGGTGAAGCTACTCCATGAGTAGGAATTTGGGATATATGGGTAGACAGGTCCACACCTTGCATTCCTTGACCTTCCAGAGAAAGATCATGCTCCATTGAATCCGGGTCCTCAAAATTTTTGAGCACATCAAACTTGTTACCAAAACCTCCTTTCTGCACAACCTTATTTTGTCAGATTACCCCTAGCTTTGGATCGACCTTTCATAGGAATAAACCCCTTTGAATCATTTTCCTCATTTTCAATTGGAGTTTTTCCCTTTGCTTTAGAATTAGAAACCTGACGCTCAGGCTGAGATTGTTGAAAGTTACCTCCTGATTTAGGATAATTTCTTTGCAAGTGTCCATACTCATGACACAACCTACAATGGAAGGGAAGATCCTCATAATCCACCTGTTGAATCCAACTCATACCTCCCAATTTAATCTCCACAAATTCTGGAAATGGAATATTCAGATTAATTTCCACACAAAGCCGAGCAAAGGAGGTTATCCTACGATCAAGGGTTTGATGAGAAGGACCCAAGGGCTTCCCCAAAGCTGCAACAATAGAATGCATCACATCTTTCTGCCAAAATTCCATAAGAAGCTGAGGCAATCAAACCCACACTGGAATCTTCGATGGGAGCTCCTCAGAGGGATCAAACCCCAAATGCCATGGTTTAATAAAGATCCCAACCTAATTATGGAAATAAGGGCCACCTTCAAAAACCATATGTTGATCTGCTACCCTGGAGAATGTAGCAAAGAAATAACCATTCGCTCCCAAGATAATCTTGATATCGCCCTTTGGGTTTCAATTTCTCTGATCCTATGCCTCCAAAAATGGCAACGAAATACAAACTCCCATAAACTTGCAAATTAAAGCATGTTCTGCTAAATACATGACATCTTCTACAACATCTTCAAGATTGATCACCACAATTGGATGATCTTTGCTCCTTTCTAGGCAACCAATTGGTTTTGATTTCAATTCCGAAGAATGATTTATCCGTGACTCCTCTGTAGCTTGCAACAGGAAATTAATAACATCTCCATGCCCCAATGAAGATGAATCACCTTTCATGGAAACTGATTTAAAAGATAAATGAGATGGGTCTCCGAAGCCCCCAGAGGGTGCCATGGAAAAACACCCACCCAACACCTAACACACAAACCCCATGCAACAAGAGAAGCAAAAACTGAAATATAAAAGAGTCTGATCCAAGAGAAAAAAGACCCAACTAGCCTTGTATGCAATTGCCAGCCTCCAAACGCAATGAGACAATGCCCACAAGTGACATGCACAACACACAAAACAAGAAAGGAGGCAGGCCGCTTAAGCCTGCACGGCCTGCACAACTCCCTCATCGAAAACCTTCATCACCATCCCCTTTCGTTTGATCGTGCCACCCTTATATATATCATCATCATTAATAATATGAAATATATATTATTTAAATTTAACTTACATAATATGTATACAACTTTGTTAGTTTTATCATAACATATTTTTCCTTCACCATACATAATATAGTAATAGAATGATATTTTTAAAGGAAAATAAACATCCTTGAGGTTAATCTTCTCTAATCAAATAGGATGTTTCAAAATAAGAATAAAAAAATTATATTAAATAGTGGTAGTTTGAAAAGTTTATTTTTTGATAAATTTTAATAAATCAATACATTAATATAAATAAAAACAATTATGAACCTTAGGCTATGACCAAAGAATGATTATTTTATAGAAAAATCAAATTGTATCTATATGAACTAATAATTCTATATACTTGTATTTTTTATCTTTCCTAATTTACTTTCATTCTTTTTATAAATATCTTAGGAATAGAGGTACTTATGACCTTTTTTTTCAAAAACAATAATAAAATTATATTGAAAAAATGGATAATTTATTTGAACTTGTTTAAATAATTTATTGAAACTTGTTTAAATAATTTATTGAAACTTGTTTAAATAATTTATTTAAACTTAGTTTATATAAACTATTTAAACCTATTTAAATAATAAGTTATTTAAACTTATTTAAATAAATAAATAAATAATTCAAACTTATTTAAATAGATAAATTATTTAAACTTATTTAAATAGATAAATAATTTAAACTTATTAAATAGATAAATAATTTAAACTTATTTAAATAGATAAATAATTTAAACTTATTTAAATAGATAAATTTTTTAAACTTATTTAAATAAATAAATAATTTAAACTTAGTTTAAATAAATTACATAAATATGTTTAAATAAATTATATAAATAAATTCAAATACATTATTTAAATAAATTCAAATAAATTATTAAATAAATTGAAATAAATTATTTAAATAAGTTGAAATAAATTATTAAATAAGTTAAAATAAATTAACTAAATCCAGTCGTGTGACATTAATTTCTGTTTCCATCAATTCAAAAGACAACCTTACCCTACAGTTAGTTGAAGTATGTGCCCACTGTACAAGACTACCAGTTCTCCACGGATGGGCATGATGCAGCGTATCCATGCCCCGGTGCATTTATAGGGCTGGATAGCCACTCCTGCTTTTGAGAAGTTGGATGGAAAATTCTATTTCCATTTGGAATGTTTTTTGCCAACTTGATTTCAACTTTCTTTTCCCACTTGCATTGCTTAATGTTTTAAATCTTCATGCAAATATTTCAAAATCAAATAATATGTTGTAGTAGCTTTTCAAAAGTTTTTTTCATTATTTATAGTGACTTTCATAATTTAACATGTAGATAAATATGACTGATTGTCTCTCTATCTTTTTAAAGAGTTTCGTATAAATATAATTGAATTCAAGAATAAATATTATGCTTTTAAATTTAAATAATCAGATGTATAAAATCCTACAAACTCTCTCCTGGTATGTAATCTGCTGAAAATTCTGCTTTTGAAGGTTTCATTTGAATTCTTGTTAATGGTTTTATATTTTGTCTTTATTTGTTTGTGTATTTTTTTTTAAAAAAAGTGGCAGGGCCACTAAAACCACTCTATTAAAAACAGAATAGAAAGATTACAAAGTAATGCATATATGCATAGCAAAAAACTAGGACTGAAGAAACGTCAATTGTGAATTGTACCTATTATAACTAAAAATTAACAGGGGAGAAGATGAAAAAAGTCATAACCTGCTTCCTATGTTTCCTACAAATATGAAGATAAGTTGTGACGTTGGGTGACCTGGCTTAGCAATCTGAAGATTCACTAGACTTTTTCATGGCTTTGATAATGCAGAGAAAGGCAAAGCCCCTATGGCCTACTATTTTAAATATAATATAATATATAGGAAACTGTCCTACATGGGTTCCACTTGAATAGGGGTCGACTTGCAGGTTTCCTCAAATGTACACCGAATATTATTAAAGTCTACGTTAATGATTTCCTATATCAGTTAATGCAGTTTAGGTCAACATAGAGAGGTGGTCTTTTAGATCACAGCCTAGCCAGCATCCTGGGCTGGGATCTGAGATTCCTCTCCTTAACAACTATTTTTTCTCTTACATTTTTGTACCCTTGATAGATAACCAAGAATACAAACATTATATGAATCTACTAACTACTTCTTTGACTGTGTAAGAACAAAATACATGAAGAACAAAAAACTTTGTGCCGACTCATTCCAAATAAAACCAAATGAAATCATCAACAACAAATTCATCATTGAGGTGTGAACATGGAATGATAATTTGACATCCATGGAAGATATTCATGCACATTTTCATATAATATAAGTCAAAGAAGCAAATATTAAATGTGCATTGACATTTCTCACCTCAAATATGATCAGGAGGAAAGGACAATCAATAGGGAACATCAGAGTTGTAGCTCCAAATGTATGTGTTGATATTATGCAATAATCTAAATGGGGTGATCGTTAAATATTCTAGATGGAGAAGAATATGGAATGTGATATGGTCATATAAAGACCCATTTTGATTACTATGAAATGATTTCATCAACAGCAAAATTGTCACAACTGTAATTGTTATGAAAGTATCATTCAATTTGCTATAAGCAAATATGCGTTGTCAACATTTTGTATATTTTACAATCAATATTGTATATATTTCAATCTAGACTACAACACCATGCTTACTTATATATATTTATCTATATTGATTGTGTGTATAAATAATTAGCCGATAAGCTATATATAGTGTGAGATTTGAGCCTAAAACAAGTCTCATGCCTGCAAACCACTCTTGAGTCACTAGAAATCAAGTTTTAGTTGTCATTTAATGGTAAACCAACTACCATTTAATGGTAGAGGCCTCCAAAATGTCAAGTGAAAACCTCCAAAATCTCACTTCACATAACATCTAGATAAATATTGATTTTCTGGCTGGATGAGAACGTTCTATTTCCATTTGCAATGTTTTTTATCGATTTGATGGAAAATTTCTTTTTCATTTGTATTGCTTTATGTTTTATATCTATATGCAAATATTTCATTAAGGAAAAAATCTAGATTTGTCTAAGTTTATTTTATTCCATTATTGAGCACTTATTATTAATTGTTTAATCCAACCACATACAACTAGAATTTGTAGCACATGGCATCTATATGCACGTACCCATGCACAAACACGTAAGCTCTAACATATTAACATACATATAGATTTATATTGGCGTAATCCTTGAACCTCCTTTGGGTGCAAGTGCTAGTAATATTAATGGTTGTATGCCTATATTCTAGTTTGATGGAACACATTTATAACACTTTATATTTATAATAATTATTTAATATTATAAAAAAATAGAACATAAATATGCAATAAGATGACTGATAATAATGACAAGATATAAATTTAAATTATTAATTTTAAAAATTAAGATTAAATTAATAAATTTTGGTCAAACTTTTTCAACTATTATTTTTACTAAAACATTTATTAATGTTATTTAACTTAATTCATAAAAGATAATGTATATAGAAGTAAGAATTATTATTTTTTCTAAAACATTTATTAATATTATTTAATTTATCTATAATTTATAATTTAATTCTTAAAAAATAATGTCTATGGAAGTAAGGTAAAATCCATTCCTAAAAAATCACAAATTTATAACTTAATTCATAAAAGATAATGTATATGGAATAATAATAATAATAATTTTTTATAGTCCACAAATACCAGGCAATCTATTTTTGGGTCTACAGACAGCTTACAGTATATATGGTTACAGTATATATGGGACTCCTCATACTCCCAAATCTGAATAATAATAGTTTACCTTTATACAAGAAAAAATAAAACTCATTGCAATAATATTGTCTAAGGGCAAGTACTAATAACACTAATAACAATAAATTAATTATTCGATATGACAAATATGTTGTATATTCCACTTAGTTATAGAGTATAATGTTTAAAATAATAATAAAAGTTAACAATATAAATTAGTCATTCAAACGTAGAAAGCAAGTTAAATGATTATAGTAGAAGTGGATGATGTCAAGTAAATGGCTTATGCTCAAGAAAAGTAGGTATTTAACAGTCATGGGAATTATTTGTGTGTGTAGGCAAGGACCATAACGACTCTGCATGGAGTTGAAGGTAAATCAAATAGACCTTGACCACCTTAAATTGTATAAAAAATCAAGGGGTTACAGATGCATGTTCATAGAATATTTGTTGAATATTGGTTTTGGGTGACCGTCTATAAACAATTATTTGTTCAAGTGTACAATCTTAGGTATCTTTGATGATGAATCGTGATCTGAATGTTGATTAGCAAAATATTCACTAGTCTATCACTAAGCTTTGTCTAGAGCTTGAAATAGCTTCACCAAGATGTAAGAGCATCTTAAGGTTGTGCAATTTTGTGTCACCCAAAAATATATGTTTTGTTTTGTCTTTGTAATTTTGATAGTGTTCCACATCAAGCTTGAGAGCATACATGGTAGTGGCACATGATGATTAATTGAGTTTTGTTTGCCACATAAATATTAAGGCCTAATTGGTAGTCCAAAGCTTGTGTGCTAATGTCTAAGGAACTATTCATCATATGGAATTTGTGTAGTGACACCATTGAGCTTTATTTGCTTATATCTTATGATTTGAGATGTTGCAATGTTGAGTTATTCAAATTGGAGTTATTTTCATTTACTTGGAAGATAAGAGGAATATATCCCATGATTGGTGGTGAAGAAAGGGACCAACTAGAATCATTCCCAAGGTATAGGTGTACATGTTTGGCAATTTGGGGCCATTATGATCCTTGGTAAAGACCTATTTCTTGCGCCCAATAGTAGGATGATTTTTGATGCTTGGAAATTGATGAAAAGAGATTGTAAAAGATAATTATTTCATGAGGCTGACTTAATTTAATATGAGTTATTTCCTTAAGTGTTTGTTTATTTCCTACATAAACCAAAGGTTCAAGACTCAATTGAGTGGCAAGATTGGAGGCAAAAATGAAGAGCTTGGATTGAGGGTATGGTGTAGAATTGAAAATTTGGGTGGAAGGCTTGTTCCAAGTGGAATTCAAATAGCCATGATTAGAAATCTAGTGTCACATCAATAAGGATTTGACTATGCATTGCTTGTGGTGTAAGCAAAGGACTAAAAACTTGTGGTATTGCTCATGTTGTAAAATTGTTTATAACTTTGCACAAATTAGAAAATAGTTCCTAGTGAAATCCATTGTATTGGATTGTAAGTCCTTTCGATTGGTAACTATTGCAAGGCTAAAAGGCTTGATAATATTGCTTAGCAACTTGGGCCAACACCAGTAATGCGGTTGTCTTGAGGCAATGGGATGACTCCTCATGGTCTCGGGTTCAACTTGCTCTCGGGTTTAAATGGTGGTAGTGGTTTCTGGCTCCATGTACCCCCCAGGGACTAGTCTTTCCCTCTTGCTTGCCTTTAAGTGCCACTGGGCAGGAGGTTGCAGGGATATCCTGAGTAACCAAAAAAAATGCTTAGCAACTTGGCATTGTTATTGTGGGAAGAAATAAACAAATGTTTTCTTCTCTATTTGTTGTGTAATTTGAATTGTTTTGTTGTTTGATTAGATTTGAGTGTTTACTCCTTAGATCTAGAGGTAAGTCAAGTACATGGTTGAATTTCCTTTCATTAGTCCATCCACTAGCGACTACATCATAATCTACCTAGAACCAACTTTTACTATACACAAATGTTTGATATAGTGTTACAAGGAGTGATGCCTACAATTGAACATGCTTGATATGTGGGACAACATGCCAAATTTGAGGGAACCCAATGTGTTATAAATTGAAGCAATTTAGGTTATTGCTTTAAATAAAATCAAAATGCATAGGAAAATGTAATAAAATATGAATTGTAAATAGATGGTAACAAGGTGATTAAGAATGCTAAGTGAGTCTACCCTTTACTTGGGTAATGAAAGTTAACATTGTACGGGGCTTCTACAAGTAACCCTCTCTCTTTGAAGGTAGGGGGAACTTGTGGATGCCTTTATTTGATGTAGAAGAGGACAAAGGTATATGACATGAAATGCAATTTGTTAGCACTATATGATGAAAAACATAGTTATGGAAATTGATCATCCAAATGTTGGTAAACTAGCTAAACAAAGGTGGTAATAGATGGGGCTCATATAATTGATATATGCAAAGATTCATAAAAGTTATTTGCATTCACTCAAATTTTTAACATATTATTATTGTAATGGTGAAAATTGCATACTGTGGACTTTTTCCCTTTGTTTTTGTCATGCCTACTCATACACACATGTACAAATAGACATAAATATAGTGCAACTATTTTATTTATTTATTTACAACATTATTGTACTAAGGGTTACCTTACTCATAGTAGTGTAATTTTCTCACTTGAAACATTGCTACATGTGCAACAGAATGAGGGCATGCCACTTAAGGTAAAGAGAAACAATAACATAAGCGGGTTTGATGAAACCCCATTTGCAACAACCTAAAAAATGACAAAAATAAATCAAGGATTCAATGTTGTTATGCACACCACAAGGGAAAAACTCACGTGTCGTTATCCCTTTAAGTTTTCTAAATAGAAGTGGGTAACTTTTTGTTTTAAAGATAAACAAAATATGTATTGTATCCTCACAACAAGGATTCCATCCAAGATGCAGTTCATATTTGCAACACAAATAGCCACAAAGCCTCTCATGGCCAAGGCTAGCTCTCCAATTATAGGACTTGCGTTACAAGTCTACCCTTGAGCTAGGAGGCCCCCAAGAAACCAAAAGTTTAACAACATAAGAACACATAAATCTATAACCTACTCAAATGGCTAACAAACATAAATGGATCTTCTCAAGATTTATAACAAGGGGGAGTAAAGGGACTTACCAACCTTTTGAAAAAAAATGTAAATAATATTTCAATCTTCTTAATACCAAAATACCCATAAATCACCAAATCATATCGTACTATTCTTCCACCCAAGCCATATATTCAAAACATATGAACAACCCTTGATATGTTTATCTCCTCTTTGCAACAAAATCCATTCACACACATAGGCACTCAGTATCAATCCACACCATATAATATAATTTTTTTTAAGAGAGGGTACACACCTCTCTCAACCCTAATACATGGATGACTCTTAACCCAAATGCAAAGATCCACACCCAACACAACTCTCATCTCAAAACAACTCCAACAAATAATACATAACACAACCATAAGGTTTTCATGCAATATTATAAATATTCATAGAAAAATTAACAAGTTTTCAAACATCATTTTAACAACAAACAACGACAATATATACTCTAAAGTGGCAATACTTCAACAAAATTTGGGAACTCCTTGATCCAATTTCTTCAATCCCTTCTCTTCTCTAAAGCTCTCAAGCTCTTCAAACCATTCTCTTCTCTAAGCAATTTTGAAAACAAAAAGCAACAATTGAAAAATAAAAATTCCAACTCTCAACAAAACTTGAAGAAAGGTTTAAATAAAGAACAATTATCTAGATACAATGAACTTTGAGAAAAAGTTTGACTTTGTGACTAAAATAAGATTTTCCTCCAAATATTTTCACATATTTTCAAGACTTCAAGGCTCTAAACTCTTCCAAAACACATATTAAAAACTTCAACATGGTCCCATCTCATAAATAATTATTTTAGGGGTTTAATTTGATTCAAATAATAAGAAAATAACATTAAAACACCTCTAAAATTTTCTATTAATTTCAAACATGATATTTGAGACTTTAGGGAACTTAACTAAACCTTGTTTTAACAATAATAAAAATAAATCATAAATTATAAATTAATTAACAAAATTTTACACAACATATTTACACAAAAAGACCTTAATCCCCTCTTAGGATAAGATTCAGGTATATTAGGGAATCACAACAATAGTTTCTTGTTAACCTCCACAACTTCCTTTTAATCTTGAAACTTTATCTACACACTTACACACAAGCAACAATATATCCAAGACAATAGCCGAAACAACATTTACAATTAAATAAATATACACAACATAGATGCATCATAAGTAAATGATACTATCATGATTCAATGTAAATCAATTAAGAAGTTTAATCCATCATCCAAATCATTAATATTTTTTTTTGGGTTGATGGATGTACCATTGGCATTGATTGCACAAAACTTATTCAAATAAGTTTTAGATCCTTCTAACTTATGGAAATAGGTTTTAGTTCTTTGGATTTTAAAAATTTAGTCTTATCAAATTGGTTGTGGTGGAATTATGTCAATAGTAAAATAGTCTTTACATGTTCATTTTTTTTTTTTATAATGATATTCTGTGAGAGGCAAAGTTATCCTCAAATCTCTAATTCTCTTTGTGGTAGGTTTTAACTTTGCTAGTCAACTTCGTTTTATTTTATTTTTTGTTAACTCCAAGGTCAGGGATTGGTATTGACATCTTGTAGTAAGGGTTCTCTCTTATTTTTAAAAGAAAATAGTTGAGTTTGTTGTGGGGGGGATGTTATGATATTTCTTGGAAATAAATAGAAAAAATGTAAAATAGCAGACCACTTCGAGGGGTGACCTCCAATAATCAGATAATAATATATGAATTCAATATATGATGATATCATTGTTTGGGAGAAAAATCTCTTCCTTATTTATAGACTTAATTATGCAGGGACACACCCCTCATTATAATTATGAGGGGTTAGTGTATTAACTAAAATTAATAGGGAAATTGCACTTTTTTACAAGCATGTTAAGGGTAAATTCAAGGAATGATAATTTTAGGTTTACATTCATTTTTTTAACTATTTTTAATATAAGGACTACAACAATTGTTGCATACTTAAGTGACTAGTAGTTGGAAGCATATTTTCTATATGAGGCCATCCCTCTATGAAACTTGACTTGGAGGATTGGAGTGGCTCTAGGCTTAAATAGGAAAAATATCCAAGTCTTCTCTATCAAAGAATGAAAGGAATCTCAAATAATGAGTGGTGGGTTAGAATTTATGTCACAAAGGGCTAAAATGATTCCCAACTAGTTAGATAAACATGAAACTTATGGTGTATAAACATAACGATCATTGATTCAACTAGTTTTGGTGCGATTGTAATGGGAACACTTGTGAGAGCCTAACCTAGGTGGTGAGGTTCTAGTTTTGGTTGTAATAAGATCATAGGTGTGAAGAGTGAACCAAGTTCAAATCTTAAGAACATGGTACAATCTCAACCCACACTAGAATATCATATACAAAAAGAAGTATACGAAACAACAATAGTTTATAGAGTTGTTGATTTGCTTTTTTGCTTTAAGCATTGCGAAAACCTATCATGTTCTTTCCCGCTCTTTGGTAACTCACCATTTATAGTTTATTATAATGTTCAAGTAATCATTGTGAAAATTTATTTATTACACTTCTAGAGCTTCTTGCAAATTGGAGGATGAATTCTTTGATTTTTCCAAACATATTGGAGAAAAGAATGGTTCAAGTTAGACGATTATGTTAGCAGAAGCTATGTGTTGTCTAGTAATTAAGTTGGTTATTCATATCGCCTAGTATAAATAGCTGACATGTTGTGTTCAACATAATGATTGTGTTTACTACAGACAATTGTTGAGAAGAATTATCTAGATTATTAAGTGGTAGGACTAGATTCCTAAATCCCTTAACAAAAAATATAATCGAATATAGAATTGCTTACTATGAATTTCTCTAGAACTTTGTCTTTGATAAGGAAATTACTTTTAGGCAAGCTTTGTGTGAAACTCTATATTTCTAGAATGAATGTCTTATATTATTAGCTTTAGTTAAATTATTTGTCCCATCAAATCAATGGTCTTTGTGACTTTTGTCAAATCTTTTTCCATTAGATCCTTCATAGAGCTCAATTCCATGCTCCCTAACTTTAGGGTCTCATGGAGGAAGCCTCCTAAATATTTTTAGTGACTATCAAGTTGTAGAAGAATGGTGTCATCAACTTCATGTATGGTGACATATAATTTACTTCTTCACTAGAAACTATGAACAATTTATAATGAATATTTTGTTGTCAAAAGTCAGTGGAAGTGTCTCAACACTTTTAGGTAGTGAATAAAAATGTGTTGATATTTTTTTGTATTAATTATTATTTTGAATCTCTTAGGCTTGCTATGTCCTTGGGAGCAATTGTAATTATAAATTGGAACACAAGCCTTCCCTATGAGCCTTGCTATAAGGCCATTCCACAAAAAGAAAGAATGAAATCTTTAAATGTTGGGATGCCCCACTTTGTCTACAATAAACATTTAATTTTTAAAACAATTCAACAAGTAATTGTCTAGTTTCCATCCCTCTCTTGAGCTATATTAAATGCCTCACTCTTTATATGAACAACCAAATCTAAAGTGTGGTGCCAAATAAATTTAAATTTTAGCATATAAAACAATCTTTATATGGCACTTTGTAAACATGGAAATATATACTTACATAGGTTGCTAACGAGAAAATCAAATCTAATATGCATGTGTATTAAACATCTATAAAAGAAATCTACTTCAATAACAATGAAAGATAATATACTAGGTAGATTGTAGGGCCTTAACTGTTGCAATTTTTAGTGACATCTACAAGCAATCCAAATTGAAGTGAAGATTGCATCAACTAATATCATTAACATTAAGAAAGTAAACACAACCCAATATAAAATTTGAAGAAATGGTAAAACCCAACACAACAACCAATTAATCTATCTTCAATTCTTTACTATATTTCAAGAGTAACCTTAATTCATTTTCACAAAAATATAAACATGTATAGATGCAATTATTTGACTCAAATGAAATATTTTGGATACTTTATTGGGTGTATTGTGAATCATCAATAAAACTCTTAACATTACTGATATATTTGAGTTAAAAGTAATGTAGATTCAACAAATTTTGGCAACAAAATAGAAGAAACTAATATACAAGTTAAAAGTTTTGCAGATCTTATAAATTTGAGCATAGAAACATAACAAAAAGAAAAACATAAAAGAAACATAGAAACATAAGAAAAATAAAAACATAAAAAAAACTTGTAAATCCAACAACAAAAAGTAGGCTCGAAACTTACTTTCTTAAGAATGAATATTGTGTACCTCCTCCATAGTCTTTGTAGTATTTTTTCAGAATGAACATTGTTCTCTGAAATTTGAGATTTGAAACTTAACAACTACAACCACTAGTGAAACTTCACTACCACCATTTTCAATTATGCAAACTTTTTGGGCAGACAATTTTTTTATTAGTCAGTTGCTCATGCTAGGTGAAAAGATCTTTCTAGATTTTTTTAAAAGTTTTTTTTAAAAAACATCATAATAGAAATTATGAATATTAAATTCTAGTCCTAGCATATCTCAATCTATAGATTGTGTAGATTTTTTATTTCTATGCCTTTTAGGAAAGTGAATTTTATAAAGAGTACATTTGAGTCAAGTTATAGATTTGTATAGATTTTTTATTTCTATGTCTTTTAGGAATAATGAATTTTATAAAGAGTACATTTGAGTCAAACTGACAAACTAAATGAAAAGTCTTTCATTGTACCCTCACGTAATGTCTTTCATTCAATGCTGAATTAATTATCATATTAATTTATTTTACCATCTCACTTTAATGTCATTCAAGATATTAAATGAGTAAAAGGACACCTCACTTTAATGTCTCACGCAATGTATTTAAAACTCGTTCAAGATTTGTTGTAGGGTGAATTGATTGCCATATTAATTTATTATTTGGCCACTTCATAGCTATATAATAGTTTAATATCATGAAGTAAATGCAATGAATTTAAATAAAAAATTAATATTTTAATGTCATTCAAGATATCAATAGGATTTACTCACAAAATGCATTCAAGATTTATTGTATTTTAAATTAATTGTCACATTAATTTATTGTTTGGCAATCTCACACATATATAATAGTTTAATATCATGAAATAAATGTAAAATATTAAAAATAAGAAATAAAAAATAATTTAACTTCTACACTAAATGTTATCAAAATGACCTAATAGAAAAATAAAAAAATGATATTTTAAAAATTGTTAAATGAAAAAAATACTCTTAGAACTATAGAATTGTTGGTGAATTTTTTAAATTATATATAGGGGAGAGGGCCCAGTAGTCGTGCACCCTAACTTCGCGCTTCTAATTATCCTACGTCGAAATTTCAAATCACTCCCAATTTTTTACAGCAGCTTACTTGGCAAGTTCTCTGCTTATAACTAAGGTTTTAGGGCCACATCAGCATGCGTTTTTGTCAAGGTGTCCAAAAAGGCCCCAAAAAATAGTGAGACCAATTCTCGTGCATTACATCATGAGTAGTTGAGCGCTGATGTGGTATCACATGATTGGTTGCTTTTTAGATCAAATGCATACATTTTGTTTAATTATGGGTAGTCAAATCACAACTATTGAACATTATATAAACGACTATTGGATATTATATTTACGATTGGGTGCGCGACTATTAGACCCCGCACGACTATTCGGCCCTCTCCCCTAATTATCGTTGGCAAACCAATAAATTGAAATTGCTTCCGTTGACAAGCCAAAGGTACCTGATCTTGCTATATCTTCTCTGCTTTGAAACGATTGCATCTATAAATCCTTAGCCTAAATAATTAAAAAAAAAAGAAGTCAAATTTATATTCAATTGAGCCGATTCCGCCTGCAAATACACAAAACTTTGATAATCTGACGAAATTTGTCCTCACATCCGCGGTTTTTAACCAAAGAATTCACTGCATTTGTCCTTGTTTGCAACAGTTTAATCCTGTTTTCTCTAACAATCATGCCCGTGTATTGAGAAATAGGGTTCTCGCCCACCCAATTAGGGTTTGATTCAGAGAAGGGTTGTTTCTATTAGGGTTTTGTTGCAGCACCTGGAAATTTCCTATCATGGGTAGATACCAAATTCATGTTTCTCCCTTTCTTGCTAATAAGAATCCCATGTTTAAGCTTATACTGCTGCTGTACCAAGCCCGAATTTGCAGTCTAAATATGCTGAGGAAGGCATGCGAGCTGCTGCACAAAGGCTTGCAAGTTTGCTCTACCCCATTGCTATGTAATGTTTTATTGCTTCGGAGTAATGGGTAGAAGGAGAGCTCAATTCTCGGAATTGGGTATGGGAAGGCCAACTGGCAGCAGGGCTGTTGGGCTCCCCTGGTCTTCGGAGGCACATTGCAGGACTGATTATGAAGGAAGTGTGAAGCTTCAAGAATACTTGGCACAGGACATTTCACAACTGGAATGTTGCAAGCAGCAGGCCGTGCAGCAGACTCTGCTTATTTCTCCTTTCTCTCAGCTTTTTGGCAATCAAAAGGTCTGGATTTTATTTATATATATTTTTAATATTTTGTGTTCATGTTGATATATATATATATATATGATGGTGAAGGCTTTTGTATTTTATAGTGAAATTCACATGTCCAAATAGAGTGAGTGAAGGTTGGTATACTCTCTTTAAAAACAAGGTTTTGATGCACATGCTTAGGAAATATTTTTTCAATTTGGATGCTTTTTGCTTCCTATGCTAGTATACTCAAAATACTCTTCGGGAAAATGATTGTAACTAACTATCTAGCAAGTTATTAGAGTTTCAGTTGGGATTAAACGAATCATAGGATTTAGCAATTAGTTTGAGTTAAAGGCTTTATAATCAACTCTTTGCTGAATTTTATCACTACTTTTCTTCCAATTAGAATATGTTGTGGGCTGCCTAGTTTGTGCTCAGCTATAATATTGTGAGTATGAGTTTGGGCTGCACAGAGACCCTGGCTTGCCTTTTTCGTTTAGGATCCATATCCACAAGCAAATTACAAGTTCTTTTGAAGCCACTGAATGCTATCCAAGCAAATAATAATAATTTATTTTACATGGTGTTTCTAGGATGGGGATGGCAGGTGATGGGAGGCCTTTTTTCTTAGGGAGGACAACAAACGATGGCAATTAAAAAAGAGAAATTTTAAAAATATAAGAAATTTCAAATATTTATATGGCAATGCATTCACCATATTCATTATATAACTGTATTACAGAACATTAGAGCTGAGTTGAGAATTCACATTAGTTAACATACAACTAACCAAATTTCATTGTTATCATATGAATTTTCATTGTCAATGAACATATACAATAAAAGACAGAAAGGCTACAACTACAAAATGAAAAATAATAAAAAAAAATGAAAACAATATGTTCCATAATTCAGGGCACTTTTCTTGATTGTGCATTTTATTAAATTAGTAACCATGCCTTTCTCTCCCTATCGCTAAAATTTTGTTTGAAGTAAGGTTTTAAATGTTTAGACAACTGACAACCATGGTATTACTGTAGTTTGGTAATGCAATATCAGTCACATTAAAATACCTGCAGTGCTCCATTACTGATGAGGCAGGTTGCTTCAGATTTATACAAAGCCCCTTTATCCACACACGAATTGCAGCTGTATATGAAAGAACTGAAAAATCTGGTATACAATCAGAGGGAAACATTATAACTGGCTTTATGGACCTTTTTCTGTCACACTGTAGGAGTTTTTGGTTTCAACTTTCAGCCATGGTGACATCGTATTCAGTCATTATTATTAGTATTATGGTAATAATAGGAATAACAGTTTAAGCCAGGTGGTGGTGTATGGACATACCTTTAACAAGGCAGTCAAACATTTCATTATTCCATTCCTTAATAAAGAGGTCGCATTATGGAATGCTGTATGATATTCCCAAATTGATCACAAATCCATTTCAGAACATTTGACTGAGTTTTAACAAAAAAAACTGTGATTGCTGTCTGGGTAAAGCTGGGCATTCCCGGAGGGCAGACAGCCATTTCCAAGATGTTTCCCAACAGGCAAGCGGATAGGGGACAGCCAGGCGATGTTTCTGACACATCTCTGCATCCCCTAAACATCATGGGGATGGAGATGGCCAGGAAAACCCGAGGGACATGTCCCCATGCCGAGTTATTGCGGAATTTCAGGGTAGTTATGGACTTCAAAATAAGTTTGAGTTAGCTGTAGTGTAGTTAATTCTTTGCTGAATTATTAACAAGTTCATCACTAAGTTTTTTCCATGTGTTGAGTTGGCTCTTACCATTCAGCTTGCTGAGTCATTCACATGTCCAAGTTGTGACTATCATATAGAAATTCACTGGTAGTGTTTGGATTGACAGATTTCTCAAAAGGAAAAATGGTTATCTGTATTAAAGATCATGGTTTGGGTCACCTGATTTACCCTTGAGCTTTAGCTGTTATGAACCAATATAGTTAGAATTTGGATTTGGCTGATTTGGACGCAAATTTGATGTGTGGGCATCATGTCTTTTGTTGCTCTGTCCAGCCAGATTTGACTTGTATTTTTCTTGGAAGTATGCCTTTGAGCTTTGTTGTTGCTTACTTGATTTTGGCTCATAATTTTTTTTTTCAGAATCCCTTTGGGTTGATTTGTTTGGTCCAGCATTTTGGCAACAAATAATGTTTGGGTTATATATTTCGACTTTGGAATCTCTATATTCAGGGTTAATATACCTTTTAGGTCACGGCTTATCTATATTTAATTTCAATGTTTATGGGTATATTGTGCTATCTGCTATGTTTGGGTCCATTTAAATTCTTGTAGATCTGTCCTTGATTGTTTGATGAGAGATTAATTCAATTTCAAATATTAAATTTCTATGAATTAGGTTGCTTGATATGTTCATATAATTAGATCTCAGAGAAGACACGTAATTGGTCTTAGATTTTTGTGGTTAGCATGCATCGTTATAAGTCCGCTGAAAGGAGATAACCTTGACTCATCTTGACTCTTGATGGGATAACCTTGTAGTGAAAAATAGATGAGGGGATTTGAAAGGAAGTCTTCAGTGTATTCTTGTAGCTATTTGAGTTGATTGTTAAATGAAACCTACTACATTGTATCTGTTTTAGAAGTATCTTCTTTGACTTGAAATTGTACTCTCTTGCAGGTCAGAAATGACAATATAAACAAAGTTCTGGTGTTGATAACAGTACTTGGTAGTGCTGGTCCTCTCAGGGTTATTCTAGACTCAAATGCCACTGCCAATGAGGTGATTAAGCAAGCTTTGGAATTGTACTCAACGGAAGGACGGCGACCTGCACTGGACCTGAATAGCTCCCATTTTGAGCTTCGTTATTTGCAAGAACCTTCAGAAGGTGAGTGGATTTAAATTCATTTTCATTTTTCTAACTACATAACTGCAGAATTCTTTGTATTTTCAACTCTGAAAGAAGGAAAATTCTATAGGGTAGAACACTTTTTGAAGTTTAGAATTTTTGGCTTGTATTATTTGTTAATTTGAAAATAAACTCATTTTAATACTCATGGATATTGCAAATATATGGCATTTAGGTACATTTCTTATAGCAAATTGACTAACATATTTTAGAATTTTTAATAATTAATGAATAAAATACTGATCAGCTAGCCTATTGGTGAAAAAGATCCTGTAAAATTGTTTGTAATCTGAAACCAAATCTGAGACGGATGCTTATTGTGTACTTTTTTTTGTTTTTAGTGTTGGAGCCAAATGTCAGAATTGGGGACCTCATATTTCGCCAGTTTTTGCTTTTCCAGAAGAAAGGCATTTCTACTATTACTCGTGATGGTGAAGGCAAGAAGAAGAAAATACAATCATTAGATTTAGGAGGCAACTCATGGTGGAGCAACATCAGAGCACTGATAACATCTAGAATTTTCATGCAAACTATTGGCAAAAGTCAGCAAATTCAATAAACTTGCTTATAATCATTTTCCATAATATTAATAAGAATAATGCCCATTTTGTACTGTCTATTCAAGAAGGCATTTGAAATCCTTTTCTATATGGTGAACGGAGATATTTTTAAGTTCCTTCAAAATTGGCGCACCTGATTTGTTTATGGAGAAATGGGATTATGATTCATATCGCTTGTTCTAGTCTGCATAGAATGCAGATATATCATTGGAAAAGTTTGGAAATTTTATTAGTTTCTGCCAGCTCTCCTGCGCATATGATTACAGACGCTCTTTCACAAGTAGTAGAGTTGGATATATAAACTGGTTGCTTAGGGCTTGTGAGAGGTGAAATCAAATAGAATGAAAAGGAGAATAAAATAATAGGAATCAAATCGCAAGGTCTCATCTTTTGATTGAGCTTATTAACAATGTGCATCAAAACAGCATGAATGAAATCATAAATTCTACACCAATGCATATCATCATTACGGATGGAGTTGATTATGATGGATTATGATAGTGTAAGAGGATCTTCTAATATTAACATGTTGACTCATCATGGGGGAATTCCTAATGGGGGCTTGGGTGCCATTTTTTTGGGGTGTTATTCTCCCATGATTTATGATTATCATTTTTGGTTTCTTGTTTTGTATCTTTAATGTATTGGTACATAGAATAGATATGTTGTATGGTATAATTTTGCAAGGTTATGGTGCCAAAATTTCTCTAAGCGTGTATTTGTTGTTGTCACATGAAGGATTGAGTTTGTTGACGTGGTGTAACCAGATTGGTATTGTGAATATGTTGGTTCAAGATTTGAAGGTTGGATTTTTTTTTTCAAAAGAGTTTCCCTAAGATAAACATTATATCATTGTGGTATTTATTTTGTGTATACTTTCTTTTATGACTACTAGATCATATTTTACTTGTATTTCTCTCCTCATTGATTAGTGTAGAAAGTGCTTCCACTATCAGCTTCCTTTTTCAGTGAGGCCATGTTCGTTATTGGTTCTGCCCACTTTCACTTCTATACCTATTTGCATAGAACATAATGTTACAAATACACCAAGCATGCAAGTTTGACATATTGATGAAGTAGAGTAGTGTCTAAGCGTAGATGTGAAATTTTGAATATTCTTGGATCAGATAATCTTTTGATCGATTTTTAGATTCTTTGACAATGACCCAAACAATATCCTTAATATATTTATAATTTTTTTAAGTTTTAGTACACAAGTCAATGCAATTACAACTAGTTTCCAAAAGAGTCAACTTTAGAGAGAGAATTTTGAATGAGATGGATGGAGCCACATGAGAATTTATAGACTCAACTATAATACATGCCATTATCCCAAATAGAAAATGCCCAAAAATATAGACTAATTTAAACTAAAATAATATGGAATGATAATTCGTTAAGAAGTATTAAAGTAAGAATTAATATATACACTAAATAAATCTAATTAAAAATTATAGTTGTAAAACTTTAATTCATATTTGAAATAATATAAAACAAAAGTATAAAAAATATTTTCCTAAAAAAATTGAAATGAGGAGTGAAGGGAAGAAGGGCACGCTCGAAGCAAAGCTTTGCGCATAGTAGCAGCGACAAACCCTTGTGCCTAGTGTGCACTCTTTAGATGAAGACGAAGATGGAGATGACGATGGGGATTCTGAAGTTTGTGTGGGTGGTGAGGGGTTGTTCCCTGACACTGATTCTCTCTATCCCATGGCGGGGGTTGTTGCTAGCTCTACTCCTTTTGGGGCTATGGGATCTAAGGTTGTTTTTGCTTCTGATATGGATTGTGAGGAGACAAATGTCTGGTGGGAGGAGGAAGACCTTGTTTCCCCTTCTTCCCTATCTTGTGATGGGGATCCCCCAAATGGAGAGGTGGAGTTCCTCATGGATTTCTTATTGGAGGCTCATTAGAAGGCATAAAAGCTTGTTGAGGTGCTTGTGGTTGAGGCCATTGATAGTGCACAATTTCTGGGTTTGAGGAAAGGTTTCCTTTTCCCTTCTAAGGGTGCTATGCCCTTCATGAATGATAGCTTGGATTATGTCTTGCCCTCTCCCATTTCTTTTGTTTTGGAGGTGTGCAGGTCTCAATCATTGGTTGATGAAGTTGTTGCTTCTTCTTCGGTTGTTGTTCCTCTACCTGTTGTTGTTTCAGAGCCTACTATTCCTCTAGATGCAACTCATGTTCTTTCTCCTAGAGGGGTGGAGGAAGGTTGATCTGATGGGAGTTCCAACACCCTGAAGGATTTGGAGGTTGCACAAATCACTATTGATGTTCTTGATTCTATCCTTGAGGAGACGATTGATTGGTTAAGGTGCTCACTTGTTGGGAGATTCTGTGGTAATCGTCCCAACATTGCCACTCTTCACAGATGGATTTGTTGGATTTGGAAGCTTCATGGCAAGGTTGAGGTATCTGCAATGTTAAATGGCTTTTTCCTTTTTTCCTTTTCTTGTCAAGAGGATTGTACTAAGGTCCTTCTAGATGGCCCTTGGGTTTTGGGGTTAAATGGTTTAAGTCTACAAAATTGGTTGCTTGGTTTCAACCCTATGGTTGATTCTTTCAAGTTTCCTATTTGGGTTTGTCTACATGGGCTTCACTTGGAATTTTGGAATGAAAATATTTTCATGTCTATTGCCAACTCTTTTGGGCAACACTGTCTTACTGATAAGACCACTAAATTTATGAAGCGTTTGTTATATGCTAGATTTTGTGTGTTTGTGGAGAAAAATCAGCAACTGCCCACTCAAGTTTCCTTGTCCTCAAAATTTGGTGTTTGGGTGCAACAATTAGACTTTGAAGACTCCCCGATAATCTGCGTTCCTTGTGGTAAAGTGGGCCATTCCTCCACTACTTGTCTTAAGAATACGAAACAACACTTTGTTTGGAAGAGAAAAGATAATCAACAAGCTACTAAGGAGGACTCATTTACTTATGTTTGTCAGGTAGTTTTGAAAGTTGATCTTGAAGAGTTGTTGATGTTTGTTCTGCATCTATTAGCCAACCCAAGGTAATCATCCCCTAAAACCATCCTGAGCGCTTGTATCACCATCGGCGATTGACACAAAAAGATCTTTCACAACCGTGTGTTCAAAATTGGGCCTCAAAAAGCCATCTGTCGAATATCTACCTTTATCTTAAAGGTGGCCTCCATTATGTTCTTTCCTTCTCCAACACTCCACCAAACAATTTCAAATGACTCAAATTATCATTTCCTTGTAGATTTAAAGTGGATATTGACGCCTTTGCCACGTGTGAGCTGCCAAAGGATGTCCTTCGACGAATCAAAAATAGATTGTAAGAAGAGTAGAGGCTAACCTCATTAATGTCCGCATTAACTCATGCTTTTTCCTTAGATATAAGCTGATCTAGATCGTGCCATATGTCATGCAAAACTAGATTTGTCTCCAACCCAGTTCTCCTTACAACCTACTTTGCTAAATTTTCTGCCACTGAGTTTCCCTCCCTATAGACATGCAAAATAATAAATTGTCACACTCCTCCACAAGTGACCATATTGGGTATAAATACTTATTCAACTTCCAATTTAGGGTTTTATGTTGTCTTATAGTATTTACTATGATTAGCAAATCACCTTCCAAATGGATCCTTTTATGCCCCATATTTTGGCACGTGATTAAAGCTAGCCATGTAGTCTAGAATTCCACTTCGTTATTTGTGCCATTGTTGAGCTTCTTCGATTCAATTGCCAAGATGTTCCTCTACTCATCTCTTACTACACATCTTGCCTCAAAGGGTCTCAAGGTTGCCACACACACGCCATCAAAATTTATTTTAACCTACCTGAATTCTATTGGTAGCCATCTTACCTCCAACCTACGAGATGACGATAGATAAACCCGCACCATCCCATTAACGAGAATGATTATTTAATTATTACCTAAGTAAAAAATGTTAATATTTATTAATATTAGCACTTAATTGTCCATAATAACTTTCTAATATCAACTTGTAATCACTTAACGTTCATAGGATCATGCACAAGAGGAGCTAGGGGAGGATTTAGGATCTCAAGGGAAATCAAACGTGGAATACCCCTACAACTTTTTTTTATTGAAAATGTCTTTTGGGTAGAAACTATTTTCGAAAATTTCGGTAGAAACTATTTTTCCAATTTTTCATTTTTCTAGAAAAAACTCAAAGCATTTAAGTCAAAGATACTAAATTTGTAGTTTAATTATAATCTATGTTAGACTATTCTTGTTCATTCTATGAAATGTTCAAACTCAATGAAAGTTGGGTTGACTAAACATAAAAGAGTAGAAAATAACTAGTCAAAGGTTCGCTTTCAACCAGATAAGTTAACGCGTGGTTGGTACAACAGTTGAGAGGAAACGACAAGCCTACCATACAATTATAATTATACTTAATTGTTACAAAGACAATACATTATACTTATTAATAAGGATAGAACATAATATATATGTGTTTTAGTCTTAAAAAATATATATTTAGATTTTTTTTATATTTAGAAATTCGGAATTGGAATTAGTTGATAAAAAGTTTTAGGTTTGTTGATTTATTCCAAAGTTTTAAGTGTATGGTTTGCATCAAATTTTGTATTGGTTGTTATAGTGAATAAATAAATTTTGTAATATATTTGTATGGGAATAAAATCTTTTTTACATAAATCTAGGTTAATTAAATAAATGTAATTTGTTATCATATAATTAATCTAGATTTGGTTAATGTAGTTGGGTTGATAAACTAAAATGCTATTTTTAGAAAATAAATGTAATGGTAGGGAATTTTAGCTTTGGGAACAATGATGGAGAAATAGTGTTGATGTTACTAGAATCCAATCATCAAGTATAGAAATAAATGCTCTAAACCTATTAAATGTCTTAGGTTTTGAATACATCCAAAAGACCTTTGTGGATTGGACTCAAGCCCCTCGAGATTAAACCACTTCACCTTAATATTTAATATTGAATACCCGTAAGGATGGTAGTATTTAAAACTACTTTTGGGGAAGTTGCCAAATCACAAGGGTCAAGTTCTCCCAAGTCAACCACCTTTGGACTAATTTCATGGCTTTGAGCAAACAATGGAAGACAACCTGTACAAACTTGTGGGTGGCCTATGTGATTTCAATGCAAACTAGGTTACCTTTTAAGCTCCAAATCAATATGTTCCTAGAATGAATGCTCCTTTTACTTTGTATGTTCTCTGGATTTTCTCCTTATGAATCGCTTATCATATTGTCTAAAATTAATTACTTATTTTTTTATAGTTAACATTATTTTTAAAAAGTGGCATTTATTCCATAATGCATAAATTTTTAAATTATAAATTCTTAAACATAAGACTTGTAACACCGGTATCTTGTGAATATGATCTTTTCCATATTTTTTTATTGTTTATTATTGTTTATTAATTTTGAAGTGAGATTAATTATAAATGTAGTGCCTACCTATTCCTAGCATGCAATGTTAGTGGGACCATTGTATAACATATATGTTGAGATGTTAGATGGTCATGTTTTGATATTATTGTTATATGTCTTGATTCGTTGTTTCCTCTATGGTTACTTTATTGATTTGCATGATGTAAATGGCACAAAAGTGTGTGTGTGTGTTATGTTGTCAAGTCCCTTGAAAATGGGATGCATATATTAAATTTTGGAGGTATTCTTGGGATGCATGCTTGATGCGGGCTTGCCTAAGTGGTTATTATTATGTTTTGGTTCATGAATATATGCATTAATATAGAGATGGTGATTAAAATGTTATCATGAACTGTATCATTTATATTTAATGAAATTATGGATACGATGTTTTACAGAGTTGGGTTATGAGATGCTTCGGCTATTTATATATATGGAGCAAGTACACTTACACGTTGAGTGGTTACAAATACTAGATATTTCTCCACCTGGCTCCATAGGCCTGAGTGTACCGTGATGGTGGTTATAAGGAGATGTCACATTGGCCATAATTGTATTGCCTCATCCATTGTACTCGATCTGAGTGTGAGATCCTTGGTATTTTATCTATTTTGACCTAGATATCGCCATTGTCCCTAATGGTTGCCCACTAACATTATCAAAGGCATGAATACAAAGATCATTAGATTCTATAAGATTCTTATCCACACCAAGTTTATCAAGAAGATCCATGCTACAAACATTAAGACCTAATCCATTACCAATAAGAATACATCTCACCCCAATTTTATTAATTCTAACCATTATCATTAGAGCCTCATGTTTGTTTTGAATCTCAAGAGAGGGTAATTCATGTTGAGGGAAGGTAATATCCAACTTTGTTGCTTGCATACAATCAAACAACGCCACTACATCATTCAGTTTGAAAGAAGGTGAGATATCAATCTTTTGCAAAGCCTCTTGGAGCATCTCATGGTATGTAAGTGATGTTTGAATCAAGATTTCCCAAAGGGAGATCTTTGTTGGAGTATTACAAAGTTGCTCAATAAGATCATATTCTTTCCCACTATGCTGAGGAAGGCTAGGTGGGGGTGGACGATATGTTTGGGGTAATGGAATGGATGTTGTTGTTTGTTTTGGTTGCTCATTACTTCTGGTGTTAAATGTGTGAGAAACTACATGATAACTTGGTTGCTTCAACACATCTTGTTGCACATGGTTACTAGTGAGTTGTTTTTGCAAAGTTTAGGATATGGTCTATGAGGCTTTGGAGGTTTGATAATTAAAGGAATTTTAGGAGGTCTAATAATCAAGTGTGGGTGTATAATTTTAGCTTGTTGGTAATCTTCTATCAATGGAGGATGTAATGTAAATTTTGAACCTTCATCAATGCAAGCCACCTTACTATCATTTAAAAATGTATCAATGATTTCATCCTCTTGCACCATGATATCTTACCAAGTAGGAGAGGTAGACGGAGAGGAACAAACATGATTCTCATGTTTCTTAATGATTGGATCCTCTTGCACCAAGATACTCTCACAAGTAGGAGAGATATTGGGAGAAGAACAAACATGATTGTCATGAGTGTCAATGGTTATATCCTCTCACACCAAAACACCCTCACAATTAGGAGAGATATTGGGAGAGGGATCAATGAAAAATAACAAAAGAGGAGAGAGAAACTCATTTTCACATGCTTGTAACAAAAATTATTTGAATTGCCTAACAAACTCTGATAGTAGAATATGAATTATGACAACACAATATTTTTGCAATGAAAACATTATGCTATGTACTATTGATCAAACTAGCGATGCACAAAAAAATCAGATAGTTTGCATAACACAATTCCAAAACATGAACCATATCTGAATAGAGAACATTGATAAAGATTTTCAAAAAATTTAGCCCAAATTGACTGGACAAGAGTGTAATATGCCCTATACTAGATAGGTATTTTTAGAAAATTCAAAATCTGGAAACCGTCAATAGTGTTTAAGAATCTTAGGTTGCAGAGATTCAAGTTTGGAAGTGAACAAAGATATGGAAATGTACAAAAACCTAATTTTTCTATATGAATCACATACATGTATGCAATTTTTGATATTTTTAGGGCAACTGAGTATGTTCAAATGATAATTTAAAAAAAAATGAATACTGTAATTGACTATTTTTTCCAAAAAATATAGAAAAGCAATGACTTTAATCTTTTGAAATGGAAATAGTATGCAATCTATGATTTTTCACTAAACTAGACTAGACTCATGCTTTTTTGGATCTAAAAGTTTTGAGATTTGGATTAAGGTTTGCACTCTATTTTCCCAGGTTATCTTCTACTGAAACCTCTAGATTTGACCTACACACATGAAAAGAGGGAAAATGTTGTGTTGTATAGGGGCTTTCCTAATTCAAACCTCGTGTTGGTATTTCTACCTCCATGTATAGTGATTGATGATGATCAAGAGTGCATGCCCTAGGTTGGGAAGAGGCCAAAACAACAATAATTGACTGAAAAGAATAAAGGACAAATGATAATGTTACCTTGATGTGAAAATGCTTGAAGAAGAGATGATACACACAAGTTGATTGATGGGTGCTTTGAATGCTTAATATACCGTCAAAAGGTTAGCTCACATACACCATAGATTATTGAAGCTAGCATCTAGAGGATAACTCAATAATTCTCCATAATTTCCTTCTAATTGATCTCCCTCTCTAAAAGTTGATTTCTAATGTTCAAAATGAAAGGAAAACATGTTTATATATGCAATTTAATTAATCCTTTTGGGTAGGGGCTGGCCTGGGGTCATTTTCAAATCATGAAAGGTCGCCAATCAAAATTTCAAACATTCAAAAAATTGCTTTTTTGTCTAGGGTGCCCTACACCCTTGACCGATACTTTTTGGCCCGAATTTATAGGGATGATAGGGATTTAAATTTATTTTATTAATGTGGCCCCAAAATTGGTAAATTATTATTATAATTAATGTTATAGCAAAATAGGGTTTCAAGGTAGTGTGAAATTGTCAAGGGTGACAATTTTCAATGCTACACTTGTATCATGCGTATGTCTTCTCTCATGTCCTTAGCCTCCCTTAATATATCCTTTCTTGATTCCCACTTTACTAACACTTTAGCTCTACACATCCCCTTGTACTTGATCATAGTCTTGAATTATACCATCTTCTCTTTCTATTAATCATATCTTCATTAGCCTTTCCCATTATCCCAACTTCACTTGTTCCATTGGAACACATACCTAATATTTATAGATCATCATAGACTCTTATACCACTTTCTCTAATGATATTTCTTCTCCATTGTATCTTCCATATGGTATACCTCCTATACCTATCCTTACTCGATGATTATTATTCCACTATTCCAACCCTATTATTGTTTTGTTTCCAATAGGCAATGATTGTGATCCACGTTGTTCCATTTATTCTTCTCTCACTATATATATCTTGGATACATCTATGGATGATGAGCATGGATTCACTCTCCATTTTAATATTTTTCTTTAATTTCCTACTATCCTAGATCCTTCCTCATGTACCTTTTCTTTATTTGTTTTATGTGACTGGCTATGATATTCTACTTTCCTAGTTTCTTTATATGTCAACTTGTGTATTATTTGTTTTCTTCTTCTCTCCCACTTTATGGGTTCTATTCATTTTTATTCACATACACACTTAGGATCTACATTTCTCATATTACACATTTGTGATGTCTTCTATATGTCTTGATCACTATGCTTCTAGATCTTATTGTATCCATGACCTATATTTTCTTTTCTCATGTTTGTCATAATTACATAATTATCTCTTAATGCTTATCACTCCCATGATACTATGCTTATTAGTATTATATTTTATCTTATTATTATTATTATTATCTCTTTTTAATACTTTATCATTTTATTTCATGCTTACATAGAAAGATAAAAATTAACCCTACCTCCTATGCGTTTAACACTTACCTAGAGTGAGTTAGATTCTTTCCTTGTACCCACTAAATATAAATCAAATTGGTGACAAGAAAAAAGAACTAAAATTAATTTAATCTAATCCATGAAAGCAAGTAGAAGATCTATGCCATCACCTCTTTTTTCATAATATTGAGGATTGACTTGTAAACCCATTTTCATTTATCGTGGGCTAAGGGAAAGTAACTTAGGTAAGTGTAAGTGTTTACATTGGGTGTCTTGATTATGGGGTTGCAAGTGTTATGTAATAAGATGATTTAATTTTAATAATGGTGTCAACCAAGGATTGTTTGTGGGTTTATTTTGGAGGGAAAGCAAAATAATTTGAAATTTGTATATTTAAACAAGATAGAGTTTGAGAGAACACATGTTTGTTTATCCATTGATTTCACTCAAACAAATTGGACACCTTGTGTTTCTATCATTGGAGATTAGAGGATATAAACCCATTGAATTATATAACTTGTTAGTAGATGAAAACCCTTGAACTGATCACAAAATATCATATAGGTATTATATTTGGGCTTCCTTGATTTTTTGTTTGGGTTGCTCCTACAATGCCTATTTGTTTGAGAGTTAGGTGGTTCTCTTAGTGCCTAGGTATTATAATTTTATTTCCTATAGACTTGGCCTATTTTTATAATAACATTTCTATAGTTGTTCTTGAAATTTATTGCAAATTGAATTATCTGTAAGTGTAATTCCCCCTGTAATAAGAGGATTGACCCACTTTGGGAATTGTTGTCATTTATCCATTTTACAAGGGTTTATCATTCATTTTTGCATATGTTGTTAAGTACATTATCTATTGCAATAGATTTGATTTGAAATAATATTTAAAATTTGGTTTATGGTGGAGTTAAATCAATTAGAAATATACAATATCCTTAATCGAGGATATTAGAATCTAGGAATTAGAAATGTGTAAATTGAAAATATTAATGAAAGGAATATACAAAATTATAGTGTGTGGGCCTAGAAATTGGTAGATCTAGAGGCAAATTTAGACTTAGAAGGAAAATATATTGATATGGTGAAGTTATAGATGTTGTTAGATGATTTTGATAGTAATTTGGAATTAATTTTACGCTATCAAGCCTAGGTGTATCTCTTGATGCTATTGATACATATAAGTGCCCCTCCTTAGTGCAATTAACTTTGATTTGGAGGCTCTACCACTTTTAGGGATATTTTTTCTAAAAATATTTGTTATTCTTGTACTTATAGAACTTGGATGACATTAGATCCCAATAGTGATATATTCTAATTTGAAACTTTGGGAGAAGAAAGAAAGAGTGTGTTGTATAAGGAACTAACTCATCCAATTCCTCGGTACGTGTATTCCAACCTCAAAAATAGTATTGATTGGAAATGGTAGTGTAGACATCCAAATTTGGACACTTAATTTATCCAAATTTATCACTTTTCGTCTAAGCATCCTCTTATCCGAGTTAATTAAGTAATATTACTATTATTTAATTAATATCTTTAATTCTGCCAAATCCTAAAGTTTGTTTAGTGTAATTAATGCCTTGCACTTTCATCAAATAAATTGGCAATAATACATTTTATCTAATTTCTCATGTCATTTTTTCATCTGAAATCTAATCATCTCCTAATTTTATTTGTTAGGGATGTGCACGTACCCTAATCGCCCGGTTGGGATGTGTCATCCTCAACTTTGCAGAGTTGGCTACAATCTCATTTTATCTTCTAATTCGCGATTATTGAAATGCCTGGCAATCAGTACCTTGGTCAACTCTTGCTGAGGAATTTTTAATTCTTTTATTTATCTGGATTTACATAATGTGGCCGAGATTTTTTAGTTCACGTTCTATCACTCAAGGCTTCTAGGGCAGCGGACTTTGTCTGAAACACGTAGGCCAAATTCACCTTTTGGGCCACCTTTTTGTCGCTTTAGACTCTCCTAAGAATGTGAAGTTTTAATTCACATTTATGTTTTCAACCACCTTTCCTCTTCCCATGTAGATTTTTGAGGAATTCCAAAATTCCTCAAATGTCTCTTTCACTCCCACTTGGGACAAAGTGGAAATCTTCTCACTTCCCCAAGGTGCTTGTCTCTTCCTCACCTCATGTACCTTTTTGACACCTCCCTTACACCTCATCTTCTCTTCACATCCACATGTCAAGATGTGAGGGCTTGTGGGTTCTCAACCCACCATAGCCCTTCATCTTGGCCTTGTTGGATGCATCTCAACCGTTGAATTCTCTAGAGAATTCAAATTCTTCTATAAATACCCCCTCTTCAAGGGCATTTTAGAACACTTTGGATTTGAGCAACTTTATGTTGCCAATTTACATTCTCAAACACTTACCACCATCTAGCTATCCATTCTAATCACTTTGCACATACAATCTTGTATTTAGTCACTCAAGAAACTATCTAAGGAGCACACAAAATCATTCCAAGCAAGGGCCAATCAAGGAGACATCAACAGCAAGGAAGGTGAAATCGTTTGTGTCTTGTTTTGTCCATTTTTCTTCTTGTTTTATCACTCTTTTGGCTAATCTTGAGGTGTCCTTAGTCTTTTATCATTTGCATTTTTAAGTTATTTTATGCATTAGAGTAGGGTAAAATTCTTAGGATCCGCAGTAAGTGTGTGTAGGAGCCAAGTAAAATATGATGGTGAGGGTATTGTTCAATAATGGTAGCCACAAGATCAAGAGTTCCTAGGGGGTGAAATTAACACAAGTGTTGTGTGTAATAAATTGATGAGGGGAGGGTTGTTGAGAATAATGGGGATCTAAGAAGGAGTGTGCAAGAAGGGTAAATATTTCAAATTTGTCTATGGTGTGAGGGGATAAAGGAGGGTTTATGCATTAGTTGGGAACAACAAAGAAAGGTGAAAAAGAGGTTTATAATGGATCCACTAATGAAATATTAGAAGTGGATGTGAACAATAGAGAGAGAATGATATGAATTTAAAAGTGAAATGCTAAAAATATAATATTTAGTCTTCAACATTTATGCTGTTTCCCTTTCTTTGTAATGACTTACCTATAGATGACCTATATGTGGGAGAGAATAGGTGGCACTAAGTTTTCACAACCATAAGTTACAATTGACTGGAGTGAAAAATGGGCTTATAAATAAACCTTCACTAAGTTTTTGAGCAAGTGATTGTTGAAAACATAAGATTTTTTTTGGCATGGAGGAGATTTTTCTTGCACTACTTGCATGGATTACTATGCAGTTACAATGATGGAAGTTGCAGTACAATGTATGACCTATACATATTCCATTTAGGTGTACATAATTTTTCCTTTCAAATTCTTGCCCCCTAAAAAATTTCCTTTACTCCAACTACTTAGATTTGAGCATTTCAATCAATCTTAGTGGTTTGGCATTTTGGACGCAATGATAATGTCATTTTGTTCCAAGATGCACTTTTTTTTCAAGGTTAAATATCTCAAAAAAGGATAGGAAGTCATAAATTTGGTACTTTGATACCATGTTGGAGTTAATTTTTGAACCCCACAACTCTTAGAAATCACCTACAACCAAAACACCCATCACAATGAAAAAACAATTGATTTGCTATGCAACTTGGAGAATTGAATTGATCCAAAAAAGCATTTGAATAGGATTTTGAATTAATGAATTAAAGGATTATTATAATGTACAATAATGAATACTTATAAAAGGAAAAAGTAAAAGCCAATTGTAGATGAAATTCTTGTTGATGATTAAATTAGATTATGACAAGTGTCCTCATCCTAGATGCATTGAGACAAAAAAACACATGACTTAAAAATAGAATGCTCTCCTAAGTTTAGCTTAAGTGTAATAAAGTAAAAAGGGGATTTAATTAATAATTAATTAGTTGATTTTCCTACTTTACTCTAACATAGGAAACAACAAATTCCATTTTTCAAACTTGGACTTCTACAGTAAGGGCATATATGTCTTTAAATGTTGATGATCCTAGATTTAAGGAGATAGGTTTCTAAGGTTTGAGGCACTTACAACATTATTTTTAATTATAATAGATTAAATTAGGTGGAAATAGAACTAAAATATATTCGATATGGTCACTAAAATAAGTGTACACGCATAAGGTGGAGATTTTGAAGTAGGTAATTTATGACTTTATACCATTTTATTTATGTTCACATGCCTATCTTTAATTTGATTACATTAGCCACTAGGTCCATCCTTGCTTTATGATTTTTCTATACTAGGGAAAAATTTCCTTGATAATCATCACAAACCCAATTGCTCACATAGTTATGTTATGATACATATTTACATTCTCTATGTATTTACATAATTATTATTTTGATAACACAATGTTACATATGGGATTTGCTACATTCTTTTACGTATATCATTTATATTACTTTGTTTTTCAT
The DNA here is from genome assembly GCA_007258455.2 of Sequoia sempervirens. Taxonomy (NCBI): domain Eukaryota; kingdom Viridiplantae; phylum Streptophyta; class Pinopsida; order Cupressales; family Cupressaceae; genus Sequoia; species Sequoia sempervirens. The sequence continues at coordinate 99,983 of VDFB02334316.1, forward strand.
TTTTTTACTGTCCAATTTCTTACACATAACATGTGCAAGAAATTGGACAGTAAAAAATTATTAGTAAAGCTCTTCTTTTTGAGATTTTAGGTAGTGAATAGAGCTACATATAGACTTATCAATATACCTAGATGGATCTTGATTGTACTACATGCTCACAATTGAGTATAACTCTATCACATTATTACAATTAAGTAGACCACATTTTCCCATAATCAATTGGAGTCACATAGTTGTATCGAATGTTCCATACCACATTATCACAATTGAGAAAACTATTTTTGTATCACTTTCTATGTACAAATGGAATTTCTAACCCTTCTCTCTTTTTTTCTACTTTTGAATTTTCAGAAGATGTTAAATCATTTTGTTATTCATACCCAGCTCACTTGTGTGACAAAGGCTACTCATTACACATATTTTTTATTATCTATTTTGCATGTTCTTATGGAGCACTCATGCCAAGGGAAATATATAAAAATATTCCAAGAATTTCCATTACTTCACATAGACCAAATATATTTTTTATGAGTGTTTGAATATTTTTCTTTTTATGTATGGTTGAGAATGATCATATACGTTGAAATGCATACTCATAGTAGATTCACATGTAACTCAAAGTTGTTGTAAAATGTAATAATAAAATTACCATACCCATTCCAATTCCCATTTAGTTATGGGCCCATTTTGATGAAATAAATTTATTTTACATATCCCCAAATGACATATTCTTATGCTAAGCTTGCCTCATAAATAAATATGTAACATATTTGCTTCATCCCTACTCACATTTCCATGCATTTGACATTATCCATATTTTTACACTCACTCCCACATATTTTCCATTTATACAATATTTATTACCCTACATTCACACCCATATTAACACATTGAACCCTTGCCTTGAAATCAACATTTCCCTACCCTAGGTCAATATTGAGTGGCTTGGAATCAATCTTAGGTGGTACAAGATTGACCTCAAATTTAAATTGAAACTTTACTACCCCATTGACTATTCATCATGAGTCTACTTAGTACACATTTTTGCAACTAACCATTATTATTTGGTAGTTAAAGACATCAATTTATTTAATTAGTTTTAAAAAATGGCAAGGGATTTATAAGGAGTAAATCTACAGAACACATAAATAAAAATGAGCATTCATTTTGGAAACATATTGAATTGGAGCTTAAAAAGAATCCTAGTTTACATGGGAATCACATAGACCACCTACAAGTTTGTGCACACATCTTCCATTGTTTGCTCAAAGCAATGAAATTGGAAGGGGGTTGACCTAGTTGAACTTGACCCTAGTGATTTCAAAAATTCCCCAAAAGTATTTATAAATCCCCATCCTTATGATCATTCATATACTAAAGATTAGGGTGAAGTGGTTATTAGGATTCGCTCAATCTCAAGGGGCATGAGTCCAATCCACAAAGATCTTTTCGGATTGTTTAGAACCTAAGACAAGACTAAGAGCATTTATTTCTATACCTTAGCAATTGGATTTTGACAACAACATTATTTCTCTATCATAGATCCCAAAGCTAAATATGTTATCCATTACATTTATTTCCTAAAAATAAAATTTTAATTGATCAATATAACTAGATTAATTATATGATAACTAATTACTTTTATTTAATTGACCTAAGTTTATGCAAGAGATTTTATTCACATAAATATATTATAAAATTTATTTATCCAGTATAACAACCAACAAGAAATATGATGGAAGCCATACACCTAAGTTTTTGGAATGAGTCAACAAATTTAAACCTTTTTATCAACTAGATCCAAATCCAAAAATTTAAATATTAAAAAATCTACATAAATATATTATAAAATTTATTTATCCAGTATAACAACCAACAAGAAATATGATGGAAGCCATACACCTAAGTTTTTGGAATGATTCAACAAATTTAAACCTTTTTATCAACTAGATCCAAATCCAAAAATTTAAATATTAAAAAATCTACATAAATATATTATAAAATTTATTTATCCAGTATAACAACCAACAAGAAATATGATGGAAACCATACACCTAAGTTTTTGGAATGATTCAACAAATTTAAACCTTTTTATCAACTAGATCTAAATCCAAAAATTGAAATATTAAAAAATCTAATATGTATATATATGAGTAAAATCTATGTTAGATTATCTAGATTAGATAATTATAATGCATTATCTTTGTCACAATTAAAGAGCGTCTATGTAATTTCAACATATGGTAGGTGTGCCGTTTTCTTTCAACTGCCGTGCCAACCACACTTTAACTCATCTGGTTGAAAGCGAACCTTTGACTCAATCCAACAACTTTTATGGAGTTTGAACATTTCATTGAATGAACAAGACTAGTCTAACATAGATTATCATTAAACTACAAAATTTAGTATCTTTGACCTTAATGCTTCAAGTTCCTAAAAGCAAAAAAGTAAAAAAAATTAAAAATATAGTTTCTTCCGAAATTTTCGAAAATAGGTACTACCCAAAATACATGTTGAATTTATTATGGCCAATCAAATGCAAATATTAATAAATGCAAACCTTTGTAATCACATGTCTAGGCAACAATAAAACAACCATGTTTTTTTATATCTAGATGTAGGGCATAAAAGTGTATTTTACACTTTTGTTTTATAAATTTTAATTAGATTTATTTAGTGTATAAATCAATATTTGTTTTAAAATTTATTAATAAATTATTGTTACAAATCATTATGTTCTAATAAGTTTATATTTTTGGATATTTTTCATTTGGGACAATGTCATGCGTTATAATTCAATTTATAAGTTAAGTTGCATGGTGTCGTTCAATCTATCTCATTCAAAATTCTTTTTAAAGTTTTTTTTTTTGGAAACTAGATATTATCACATTAATTTATGTGTGAAAACTTTGAATTTTATGACACGCACATGTATTAAGGACATTGTTTGGCTCATTGTGAAAGAATTTAAAATGAAAGAATGGATATATAGGATACTTGTTAATTAGGTAACACAATATGCTAACTATCATTGCCCAGAATTTATGTTCCAAACTAGTCCCACTAAGCATACATCTATCCCTCTCCATCAATGGCCTATTCATCTTCTCTACAACTTCATTTTTCTTGGGGGTGTACATAGTTCTCTTGTGTTGTGTGTTGGATTTTTCCCCTATTTTAAACCTATGTTCTACTCTAGAAGGCCTCCCATAAACAAAGACTCCAAGGAATGCCATACTTCATAAATGCAAATAGAGAATTCATAATAAAATAGAGTGAGGATACCACCCATGAGAGAAGACTCTTCTACCCTCCTTTGAGATCTACACAACTCAAGGGGTATTCCCTTATAAATCTCTCAAATGATAAAATGAAAACAAAATAGAAACTGTTTAAGGTGATCAATTCTTCTGAAACTATCTACTAATTAAGTCAAGCCTTTATAACACAATTTTAGACGATTTCTTTGTCACTAACTTGTTTCATGTTGGTCATTAGAAGAAAAGGATTAAAGGATGTAAAACTGTAGATTTTTGTATTTGTAAGTAGAAAGTACACAATTACTAATAACATTATACTATTTCCCTATATTCATAATGGATCATTAAATCTTATGTTATTCCCAACCAAATATTCATGCTAAAATTATATCAAATGACTAATACTTGAGATTGGTGCCTTATATCTTGTACATATAATCAAATATTAGATTTAAAGATAAAAGAGAAATTCACGCCTCTTAATTTTCTTGGTCTTGTCTTGTAAGACTTAGGTTATCAATCGCCTTTTAACCATAAATAATTAAACTCTACTTAGTAATCCACTATAAGAAACATTCACTCCATATATTAGATGTGGAATATTTTCTATTGAAAGAAATCTTAAATAGAAATATTTACAACATTCATTGAAGATCAACTAGCATAATTCTAACAAGAGTATAGCATATGTAGACATAGAAATCCTAAAGCATGAGTGACACAATAGAGATAATTTAATATTTGAAACTAAAGAATGTCTTACACTAAATTCTCAAAAATGAAACATGAACATCTTTATAGAGAAAGTGTATGACACAAGCTCTATGGCCTTTTTCAAATTCAATTCAAGTTCTCTTATGCCATTTTAGATTTTTTCTAATCCTTGTATAGATAATTTTTCCCTCTTGTAGAAGAGTGATACTAGTCATCTCATGGATTATTGACACTTGTCACTTCTTCTTACATTATTAAGTCTACTAGGAAGTTATCTCTTTAAAAAGTGATCTCGAGGCCTAACTTCTGTAGCAATCAAGAGCTATTTGGTTGAATGAGATTCAATTTTAAGATTGCAAGAGTATAATGCCTAAAACTTATTTAGGAAGGTAGAAAATCAATCAACAACTTAATTAATTTGAATATAGTTGTGATTTTTCTTAGGGTCCCTAAATCATATTTGAAATTTTATAAATTATTTTTATTATCATCATTATTGATATCCATTTAACATTTAATTTTGACAACTTGGGGTTCACATCATGCATGTAAACCATAGCTTTCCTCAATTTATCATGAAATTCCCAAAGGTTACTAGTTAATCTTAGCAAGTTGGATACTCCACCTTTGAGGATTCTCTTAGCTATATTTTCAACTTATTATTTGGTTTGAGTGTCCCACTACTTCTTTTCCTAATTTTTTTAACATTCTCCAATAATACATTATTGTCTCCTTGGGATGAGGATCCCTCCTGTAGAAAAATTTAAAGAAGCATAACTATTCTTTTAGTTAATTTTTTAAAGTTATCCTTTTTCTCTCCCAATTTGTTCTTTATCCTTATAACATCTTGTAGAAATTCATCCTCTATAATTGTATTGTTATTGCCTCATTGAATTGAGTGGTTTGCACCACAAGAATTGTAGCTTCAAGGGTAGGCGTATTTAACACTCTTTTGGTAATACTTGTGGACCAATAAATTCCTAAGAGTCATCAAATAATTGGGTCTTGTCATGCTCTAGGGAAATATCCCATAATGCCAAGGTTTCTTGGTGGGAGCAATAATGTGAACCTAAATATAATTTTCTAGCTTACTCAATATTCTAAAAGATATCCCCACCACCATTTTCCCCCCTTAAATTATCCAATGTCTATTAGCTAGATAGAAAAGGAATATCAAATCAAGCTTAAGGCAACAAAGTATGCTATTTTGGGTGATACTTTATACAAGAGAGGTTTAGATGGAACATTCTAAAGGTATATGGATAAAGAGCAACAAAATAAATTTCTAGAATGATTCCACAATGATTCCTATAGCGGGTATTACTCTTCTTCAATTACTTCATTTAAAATACAAATACAATGTTATTATTGACCTGGTATGTTTAAATATACATATAAATGGGTGGTAAAGTGTGAAAAGTGTAAGAAATTTGCTACAAAACCATAATTGGAAACCCTTCCTCTAAGGCCAATAGTAATAGAAGAGTTATTTTAGTAGTGGGGATTGAATTTTATCAGGCCTATTAATCCTAATACTAGCGTAGGGCAATACCCATATTCTCACTATAACTAATTATTTCACCAAATGGGTAGAAGAAAACTACTTTTGAGATGGTGTGCAATTAAATAAAAGAAAACATTTTAGTCTATTTTGAAGTTCCCCTAAAGTTGATAATTGATAATGCAAAAAATGTTCTTCTATTGAGATATCTCTTTTCTATTATGAACATGAATATACCTTATATCACTCATTAGATTACTACCCTTAGGGTAATGGACAACCAAAACAAAGTAGGAATAATTGTAGGGTATGCAATTTTCATTATTATAGTATCCTATAATTATAGAATGCAATATCATTTTAATTACTTATGTAATATCATGTTAGTTGTTTATGGGTAGTATCCATTTACTTCTCTTAGATAGTTTTTTATTAAGGGAAAAAATAGGTTTTGATGGGACCTGAAACCCATTACAAGAAGGTTTTGAAGAGACCTAAAACCCTTTACAAGGAAAAGAAGCTGCTAGAAAAATAATCAACATACCAACTACAACCCATCAATATCAACCATACATAGATATTCAAATCAACTCAAGCTGCAACAAATAGGTTTTGAAGGGACTTTAAACCATTTACAACCAGGTTTTGGCCTACTTAGATGATCAAAGACACCAAAAACAATCAATTCTTTTCAAGGACCGAAAACCCAACAGTCTGTAACGGCCAGACCACAACAAACCAACAACTCAATGTAAGTAGCACTAAGCTAGAACAAAGAGGGCAACAAGAGCTCCCTTTTAGAACCAATAACCCATAAGGCAAGACAGATTACATAGAAACATTAAAACACCCATCAAACTAGAAAACCAACTCAATCTTTACCTCAAAAGGAGAGAGCTCCCCTCTATTAGAGAGGATGTCAAGACCAACTTCTCCACTGTAGCTTGAAAACTCCAACAACCTCAACCTCCACCTCCATAGGAGAAGTGTCCACCCCAATAGGATCAACAACTGAGGAAACCAAAAAATTTTAACCCCCAACTCCACATTAAATAAGAGAAGAATCCACCTCAATAGGATCCAAGGACAAAACTAGCACTTCAACAAAACAAGCAGTCATACCATCCTATGGAAAACCCAACAACATAAAGGCTACCAACAACTCCCCGAGCAATAGGGGCATAAATGAGCACAATCCATCCAAAACAGAGAATAACCCTTCAAAAATAAGCTCAAGAAGAGCAGCAAGAAGAACCTTCAAGGAACCACTGAGAAACATTAAGCAGATACAAATCGGCCTAACTTCCAATAAGCAAATCATCTGCTGATCATCAACCACCGAACTCCATAAGGAAAAAGAGCAAGGGTAAACCATGCAGGAAAAAATTAGGGAGCAAACCACACAAATAAGCACACCATCAGCCCCAACACGTTGGTTAGAGCCATAAAAAAGTTGTTCCATAGACAAAATCTCGACAGGAGACCCAAAGCACACACCAAGAGAGTTCACTCGAAGGATAAACAACAACAAAACTACCGCCAAAACTCCATGAAACATTAGCCAAAAAGCTA
>VDFB02334317.1:0-13842 GCA_007258455.2 Sequoia sempervirens
TAATAAATGATAAAGAAACCCTAGATGAAACCTTATATGAGTATAAAGTTAAATCATGGCATACATGTCATAATCCTATGACTTGAGACAAAAACATGACCGAAGTAAGCTTAAGTATGCTAGTGGTAAAGGGGACTTGATAATTAACTATGTAATTTCCTTTTTACTTTAATAGCCCCCTTAAGTACAATTTGTTGGTGTAAATAGGTGTTTTACTTAGCTAGTTCACTTATAGGTTCTATTTACATGTTAAGTTTACTTAGCTCCTAGGGAATATTTCTAGAGGTCTTAGGTTTCATGTGATCTTATCTTATCTTATCATGTCATTTCATACTTGTTTCCTAGGTCATTTAATAATGTTGATTTAGTTGTCTTATTGTACAATATTAAGATACATGTCAAGATATTGTCTAATCCTATCTCACAACTTTTTTTTTATAAGCAAGACATCATATATACATTTAATTCTAATCAAATACCATTGCAATCTTGAGTATTGCATATTGGCTATATTATCTTGCATCCATCATTGAAAATTTAAGCTCTTTATTTTCTCTCTTATAGAAAATTATTTTTTCATTTTGCATGTGATCATAGAGGATTCAGTCCTTGAGTGACTCTAGCACAACTTAGGGAGAAGATAAAAACTCTAATGATAAATACATAAAAATTAAAAATGGGTCTCAACAATTAGGTCTAATGAGGTGCCCATGTATAAATAAAAGAAATCTCTCACAAGAAGAGAAAAGGAGAAAACTTTGTGGGAAAAAATCCTCTCCAAAAAATATGTAAAATGTAAAGGAAGGAGGACTCAAGATGACCCACTAAGAATTTTTTTTTATCACAGATACAATAGATATCCCTCCAACTAGGAGAGAAAGCATATGGACTAAGAAGCCTCCAAAACAATATCCTAAACATGAACATAAAGAACACCACTAAACAATGAAAACAAATCAAATAACTATATAAAATGATTTATATAGTGATGAAATTGTATAAATTCGAATGAAGTTAGGATTAATATCAATAAAATAAAGATAAACATATGTATGGGTGACTCCAATGAAACTACTCAAATAATGATCAAGTGGTCAACAAGACACAAATATGATAGTCAAAGATACAAATGAAATATACCATAGACATATCCATGAATATGAGAGAAAATCTATGGAGGAAAAAGAAGCCTCCAAAATAATGTCTTGAAGATGAATACAAAGAACATCATTGAAGCATGAAGAAGCTACAAATAAATATAAAAAAAATGACTATTATATTGCTAAAAGTATATAACCTCTATTAAAATCAGGATGAATATGAAGATCAAAAAGAAAAAAATATGTATGAGTGACCCTAATGACGCTAATGAAACAATGATGAGATGGATAATCAAGGCAACAATATGATAGTAAAAGAAATGTATGACACACCAATTTGCGTGAGTGATCCCAACGATACTACTTGAACAATACATTATATACTATGTTAAAAATATAGGTGCCAATAGTTTGATGAAAATTGATTGATTGAGGAGGAAAGGTCACCTCCACAAATATGAATGAAAGAGTGTCTATATGGTATTTTTTTTGTCTCACTAAAATTCATGGGTAACCAGCCGTTGCATCTGCCTAGTATATATGAACAAAACTAGATACATAGATCACTCCAAATTAAACCAAGGAAGCATTAGCACAAACAATATGATACCCCCCATAATGCTAATAAGGAATAAGTATGACATGTCCACTAAATCTATGTGTCACAATGTATTGCATGAAGAAGAATTATTGGTAGGTCAAGGGTGACAACAAAACACACCTCAGGTTACCAATAAAGGTCTATGGTATCAAGAAAAGACATTAGCTATAGTTAGGAGTCATGTCCCCTCAAGGGAAAATATGTATATATGTAATGTAAAGGATAGATGAGAGGAGAGGGAGATAAGTAAGAACTATAGAGAACTATATATCAAAGCAGAGGCTAAGACCCGTATTTTGTACCTACTTATGATATAATATAAGGAGTTATAAGGATCTTATATGTGTGTAATGGATGTATGAATATTTTCTTTGATGATATGATGTTATGTGACATGAATTCCTTCTAGATTAATACCACACATGCTTGGTTCTCTTACTGTATACTCTAGGTTTTAAATAAACTACACAAGGAGTGCTGGGGTATAGATCTCTAGACTGTACTTTTCCCATTTCTCTTGCCAACAAGAATAACCAACATTAGAACATGCACAAAATAGTAATTTCAACTAAAAAGGGTGTGTAAAATAAGACACACTCACATGAAGGTAGATAATATTGTGATTGAATATTAAAGTTCACACAAAATTCTCCCATGACACTTTATAAATTAGTGCAAGTAAAAAAAGGGCACACCATGATGTGTAAGATCCCCAAAAAATGTACAATATGCGACACTTTATCTTAATGTGTTTATAAATGAAGATGTGAATTCAATAGATGCTTTCAATTCCTAAAAGAGACCACATGTTGAAAGACATATAGATTAGTTGAAATTAATTCACCTTATCCAAGTAATAAACTAGAATGTTAAATAACAAGTAACCAAATAAAAGATAGCTAGGGAAGATTCTAGAAAAATGCATGAATATTTGTGAAAATTTGAAAAACCTTTCCAACTCTAGAAGAACCATGAAAATCAAAGATCTAGGAAAAAATTATGGGCTTGGGAGCCAAACACAAAGATCTTATTTTGGTAGGTGATAAAATGTACCAACATTTTTTTTGAGAAAAATATCTTCACTATTGGAAAGTTCTTGGAAATAGTTTTTCAACGATATCTCATTTACCAAATTTTAACACCGTGTTCCCAAGTTATGCCAAAAATAAAAAATAGCTCCTTTAGGGCATGAAAAATAAGGTTGGGAGCCTATTGGGTGATACTTCTGACATCACCATGATTTCATGTTGATGCTAGCAAAATACAATAATCAAAATATGCCTTCAACTGATGGAATATACCCTGTAAATCATAAAACACTTGATGATTTATCAAAAACCATCATTTGTGGTTTAAGAACCATTTTTGGACAATGTAAACTAGTTTTTAGGGTACAAGATATTGTTTTACAATAGTTTTTGGCTAGGATGTCAGCACTATCACCCTCAACTAGTATTTAACCATTGGTATCAATTCATGATGACTTACGAGAGTTAGAGGGAACACCAACAATAAGTTTTTTCATAAACTATGAAAACATTGTTAGCAAATTAATCTAGTGGTTAAAAAATTGTAGTTTAAAAAAAAAATCATAGATAATTTTATCTTTTCTACTATAAATAAAATTTCTAACCACCATGTCATATGTTCATATAAATGATTCCAATTTTCTATATATGCTGATGTATAACTACACAAGAGTTTACATTGACAATATGATTGTATGGATCTGTATAGTCATATAGAGTTTTTTTAATTTGGTGCCCACTAAAAAATGGCTTAAATTTTTTTGGCTCAAATTTGATGAATTGACAATCAATCTTAAGGTTTTTGTGCATTTTGAAAGCAATGGTGAGGTTTGTTCTACTTTAGGATACATCATTTGAATGCTTAATGACGAATCTCTCAAAAAATAGAGAAATTATAGCTCTGGTACTTTAATATCATATCGGAGTTGATTCCTAAACCCTACAACCCAAAAATTACTAGCAATCAATTACTTTTCATAAAGGGAGAGAAAAGTCAATAGATTTGTTGTAAATGCTAGAGTTTTGTTGATGCAAAAAACATGAATAATGAATGAATACATTTTACAATAATAATAAATTACTTTTGATAAACAATAAATAAACCATAGAGATGAAACCCTAGGTGGTGATTAATTTGGATCATGACATGTGTCATAATTCTATGACTTAAGACAAAAAGCACATGACCTAAGTAAGCTTAAGTATGCTAGTGTAAAAGGCAACCTAATAATTAATTAGGTAATTACCTTTTTACTCTAATAATCCATGGACAAAGTGAGGTAACAAGTTGATGTCATTTGAATCCAACCAAACCACTTTGCTAAAGCTGCTGCAACCTATCATAGCATTAAGCTGGACAGAGACAAGGGGATATCTAAGCTCTGGATCAAAGGGGATTCCCTAAATATTGTTAATTATCTAAGGAAAGGGTCCCCCCTCTTGGAATATTCAAAATTTCATATTGGATGCCCTTGCTCTAATTCGTGAATTTGATAAAATTTATATTTCTCATGCTTATAGAGAGGCAAATTCTGTGGTTGATTAGTTGGTGAACTTTGGGGTGATGTCAGCAAGGTTTTGGGAAGCGATGGACATCCTTCCTATTGAATTAAGCACTCTAATTCATAATGACATATCTTAGCATGTTGGTGTTGGCCACCTCCTCGAATTTTGGAATGCATGGGCATTATGGAGTTTTCTGGTTGATTAGACTCATCGTGCAGATGATGCTTATTGGAATTTGTGGACATCTAAATCCGAGTTGTATGAGCCTCTTATTCATAATTTCTCTCGGTACTATCCCTGGCAGATGCACACGCTTTCTGGGTGTTCATCTCCCTCTTGCCTCATTGTTTCTCTATATTTGTGTGTGGTTTCTCTTTGCAAGTGCAAAGCTTTCGATGATGGGTGGGGATAGGTGCAGAATGAAACCTCTTTCTTGTGAAGACATCAAAGCCAATGCCAACGTTTGGGCTATTCTGCAGAGAGGTGGCATTACCCCTTTCATGGAAAGGATGCATGGCTTTAAGGCCAACATTTCCAAAGAGTTCATTGATGCTTGGCATGGCTGGGTGCTCAACATGTTTGGAAGGAATACCACGGTCAATGAATATTTCATTGCAGAAGTGACGGGTATGTTAGCGGGAGGTAGGAAATTCTACAGGGACAAGAATCTCTCATAGTTGGCCCAATATTTTTTCTCTGGGATAGAGAACGGGCTAAAATGGTTCATTTGGACTGTGGTGGGTTTGATAGGACCAAGATTAAACCTATCTGGTAGGATGTGGTGGTGGCATTGATGTGGTACTTTACCCTCGACGACAGATACACGATGTTGTATGGTCACCATTTCATGCTGCTGAATCACTTTCGACATGGTAAGCTTGTGTTCTTCCCATTTTACCTTTTGATGTCTTTGGAAGAAGGAATCTCGAGTTTCAGGAACAACCCTGGAAACCCTTTTCTGCATGAGGGCTTGATGTTGCTCATTGTAAATTTTATTAAAGCTAATTGGATTGTTGAAGCTCCCTAGTCCCCTATTTCAAAAAAGAAGAGGAAAGAGAGTGGGAAATGTCAGATTGAGGAGATTCTGGAGAGTGAGGGAACACAAATTGAAGAGGAATCAGAGGGTTGGTCTAATGGATATGACACTGACCTTGATTATACACCCTCATCTGAAGGGAAGAAACCCTCAACTTCCAAGGGAAAATCTTCCCTCCCGTGTGCTAAATGAAAACTCAAGGAGGATTTTGTGGAGGGTGCAAAGGAGGGGATTTGTAGTGGTAAGAAGGCCAAGGGCCTTTCTAAGGATGTGGAGGATAAATTTTAGGAGGTGACAAAGGATTTCCAGGGTGATGGGATGGGGAATTTAGGGATCTCCAACCCAACTTTTGATGGTGACGGTGTGTCCCCTCCTACTGGTAAGGTGAATTTTGTGGTCAATGTGGATGATTCTGCATAGGTGTCGACATCCAAGGACAGGGGCAAGGCCAAGTTTATCCCCAATGTGTCTCAAGATGAGGATCCTCCTGTTGGCTCGTAATAGGGCAGGGGATTGTTTTGGGGGGCTATGGATTTTTCTTAGGCGTATGGTATGGTAAAAGAAGGAGTTGATATTTCTTTTAATCTTCTGATGTGATTGGTTCAAGAGGTGCATGACCTCCATAATAAGCATGACACTATTTCCCGTTGCAATATTTCCACTCTACGTAGTCTTAAAGAGAATGACTCCATCTTCGGGTTGGACAAGTCATTAAATTCTAGTGTCAGCTATGTGGTGGACGAGCTAGAAAATCTAAAGAAAGATTATGGGCCAAGGTTGGCATTGCTAGAAAATAATAATAGGTAGCTCAGTAAGGACATGGACACAATTATTAATATTAGCAAGGAGAAGTTGGAGGCTTTGATAGAAGGTATGGTCTTCCTCAACCAAAAGGCAAAAGAATGGATGAGCAAAGGACTATTCGAAGACAATGTGAGCAAGGATAGGGGGAGAGTGATGTCATGGAAATGCATACCACAGATTTGGGCACTAGACCGAGTGTGCGTACTCAGAGTAAAACCAAGAAGTACAAAATGGTCCCTAGGTAGGATATTGAAGATATCATGGAGATGCACGATAGGCTAGCGTCTAAGGATATGGAAGCGACAAAGATGCTCAAAGAAATTCTATGATGGCCGTTTGTTTTGCTCTGCTATTTTTTATTGTTTGATGTTGTTTTCGCTGATAGTCTACTGATGTTCTGGTAATCAACTTGTTTTTGGTGTGTTGGGTGGGCAGTCCATTGTTTCATCTTTTCTGCCACTGTTCCTTTTTATATAGGGTTTTAGGTACCCTTCAAAACCTGTTTATTGTTAATCAAAAGCAAGATGATGTCATCTTTCATGATATATGATAAAAAGTAAATATTATCAACATACTTTATTTATCGATATTAATTTTTGACGTTATTAACAAGAGGTCATGGATTGTGGAAATATAATTGATTTAATTAATAATATATTGAATCTTGATTAAAAATACCCTATACATGTTCTATCATGAATCTTGAGGGAAATATGTAGCTGTCATTAATAGTACAATCAACCACTAGATCTACCTCCATTATTAGATAGGACCAATTGAACCTCTCCATGAGAAACCACCACCCAAAGAAGGAAGAAAATAACATCAACCACAACTCTAGCCCTATCCATAATGCAACCATTCACTTTATCCTTATGAAGAAGTAGAGAATGATAAAAAGCTTCAAGGGAACCCATTACTAAACCCTCCCAAGCAATTTTTAGGACACACTTGATAAAAAAGGAATTGGACAAACCTCATGAGGAAAAATACCACTAATGTCTCACAAGTTAATATCTTTTTCAAAGGCTTCAATCACTACAAATAAATTATCATTGAAATAAAGGTCTTGAAAATTAGAGTTTTTTCCAACATTTTTATCAACCCCACATCATGCATTATGTCAATGATAAAGAAAAATAGAGACAATGTCACTTGGCAAGTTATTTTGTCAAAAATGATCTAGAACCCCATGGTCGATAATACGTCAGATAATAGTTTCCACCTATGTATTATTTAGAAAGAAAATATTGCTTAGTTTTTTAGTATCAAATCTTATAATGTATTTATATTCCCTTTTTATTTGGAAAAGCTGAATTTTTTATAGTAAGCCAAAGTTTTATTATTGTAATCTTCAAAAGTAAGGTAAAACCAAATATGTAAACACTAGCTAATATTAGGAATGTAAATGACCACATATAAAAACTTAAGGAGAAATTCAATCACCATTGCCAAAGGTGGAATAATTAATGTACAATTATTGATAGAATGATTTGTTATGATAGAACATTGATATATTAATATTAATAATTTATTAGCCAAGGCCAAGAGATAACAACAACCAAACTATAGTTTGTTTAAATATTTATAGTAAGGAACTAAAAGTGTATTAATTTATTTCCCCAAATAATGACATATGGTAACACTACGTAAAGCTTACAATTGACAAATAAATCACAATAAACATTTATTTGAAATGAAATCAAAGATATTAATAACATCGATCTCAAATATTGAGCATACATCAAAAGTGAACATTCGTTGAATATTAAAGTTTATGGTGTAGGGGGTATGTGATACTAATGTCACCCATTTGATGGTATTAGTGAAGTTTATTGGTAGGTTATCTTTTGGTTGTCACTTATGTTCTAAACAATTTAGTCTTATCAAATATCAAAATCCACATATTAGGAACAAAAACTAAAAAAATGAACTAATACCCATTTAATATTAGAATATTTTATTATGGGCACCAGAGTAATAAATTAATGAACTTGTAGATTGTTATTCAATTTTTTATATTAAGAGTACAAAATCAAGGTATTGGTATTCTAAATTTGTAAATCGACTAAGATTGGTAAGTAGTTGAAAACAAGACTGCACTAGAGGTCACTATTATAATCAACTTAGACTATAGAAGATACTCTTGCATTATTGAACATTTAGATAGTAAATTTCATCATGATAATAGTGTATAGAAGGAAAATAAAATTTAAATGTGTAAAATTAAGATCAACTACTTTTTAGTTTTTTTATATGATAATGAAAAATATATACAAATATAATAGACACTTTTCTTTTGTATGGTTATGTAGGATGTTATCTATTTTGGCTTCTCATATTGAAAAAATGTCTTTCTTAATTCAAAGTTATTGTGTCAACAATTGATGCTTTTGACTTTAGCAAATGAGACATACTATTATGGATTGTGGGTTGAGTTTTAGAAAGATAACTGTATATAGGAAATTAGAAATTGGAATTGATGCATGTAGTTGATACTATAACATGACTCCCATGATATACATAAAATAAATTTAATTCTACTTTATTGATTACATTGTTATCCACACCTAGTAGTTTCTTATACATATAATGTAAAGTTCTATAAAACCATATTTATTAACATTGTGGACGACCATATAGTCACATTTGTCATTCAAACATTCCTTGTTAATAGGCTAGTTATAGAGCACAATGAAATATTTATTCAACATCTTCAAAGAGTGGAACTTAAAATATTTTGGAGGATAAAGCCATAGATGAAGACTTCTATTACTTAAGCTTCTAGAGTAATTTTTTTTTATATTTGAAATTTTAATATGTTTGATATAGTAATAGTTGTTAATTATTAAATCGAACAAAAAAGTTCATGTAACAAGTATTTCTCTTTTGCATCAATAATTTGTTGATGATACCATTGTTATGGGAGAAGATTTAGTTAAAGAGATCAAGGTATAGATGTAATGCCCCGCCAAGGAACCCAGAGAACAACAAAGAAAAAGGAATGCAAAAGACATGGATTTTTTTTTTTAAACAAAACATTAACATTGTTAAGAACCATGATTATCATTAACTAATGTTACTCAACATAATGATCATCTTTCCAATGAACATACAATCTAAAGTTACTAATATCATTCACAATGAAGTAAAGCAGTAGTGGAAGATAATAGAACTTATCATTTACATTCTAGTCCTAAGTCCTCCTAGGTTCCCCAATGTTGTTACTAACAACATCCATCACAAGAAAGGGTTACATTTCTTTTCCCTTTCAGCCTACTAGACGAGGATAGTAAACATTTAACATTTAAGTACAATAGCAAAATCTTTACATAATTACTAAATGAAATGAACATATTATAGTTACTTTTCTAGGACTTAGGTACATCATGATACACTCCTAGATTATCTTAATAAAGAATGAGATAAAATTTATTCATTTGTCATCTTATACTAACTCCTAATCCATACAACACTCACCAAATACCCTTTTTCATTACATCAAAATACAATGTTATATTCACTCTAAGGTAAGTTCGTTAACACCATTATGTAGTATGACATAGACAAAGGATACATAAATGACATTGTCCATACATGAATTAGTAACACCATACCACCACCAATTAATCACATCACACTGCCTTACTACATTTTCTCTAAGGAATAATGATGACACCAACATAGCCATGAAGAATGTAAGAAGAATAATTCCAAAGTGAAGATCAATATGATATGCATCACTACATATTGCCTTAACATAGTTTTCTATTACTCAATAGGATACACCATCATTCCTTTATAAGATTCACCAATAAGAAATATGGCTAAGACATTCCTCATAACGTATATGCCTATAGCAATTAACCATCTACTCATTCCAATTATTACTTTTTCCATAAATGCTTATCCTAATTCATAAGAGTGAAACATCCTTTAAGAAGCATATCTTATAAAGCATACACCCCATTTAAGATTTAGGATCTAAATTTCATTCCTTAACCAACTCAAGTGCCTAAGATTAACATTCATTTAGATGAGAAGATATCGATACCACAAGAGCACATGAAAGGAAAATAATCAAATAATCCTAGATAACCAACTATCATCATTAACCTCCCATTACATTACATCTTAATACATTATGCTCCAACTAGGAGCAATCCAAAACTAATATGAAACTATGATAATCCAATACATAATCTTCTCTTGAAATAAAGGGTCCAAAGCATGATCAATAAGCAACAGAAAAATCATCACATGAAGACACTCAAATCCATCCATGCACTCAAACAAGGACATGGATACCCAATGGAGATAGGCAACCACCCGACCTTGTGGAACCTAAAGGACCAACCCCCATGCTAGGAGGTAGACATAAGGCCCTCAAACACACAAGAAACCAAGGGAAACTACCTAAAACCAAGGGTTATCATACAAGGAATGCAAGGGATATAATTCAGACAAGGATCATCTCAGAACTTACAAGCCATACTCACATGGGTAATATATGAGCGTATCTAGGCCAAGGTTCTAAACAAATAAAACATGGATAAAACATCAACATACACCAGAATATCATTCCAAACCATCCACAAATATTCATGAACAGTAACATCTATGCAAATACAATAATCTGACCCTAGTCTACCATAGATGCACATATCACCTTGAAACCATCAAAGCAACACATGACATCACCAAGAGGCAATGGAGGAATACCCAAGGCATTATGAACCTCTGAAACACAAGACATTAAGGTCCATAAACATGCTCATAACAACATCACAAACTGATCTATCAAGTCTCACAAACTGGCTATCCCAATGAGCGCCGAATGCAACAAATCCCCACGAAACTCAATAGAAATCAATGAAACTGAAGAGAACATACAAAGAGACCATCAAGGACTTAAGAGAGAATCATAATCCATCATAAAATGATCCATAACCATCCATTTATAACCAAGATACATCAGTATAAACTGTATATCAAGTACCATAGATTAAACCACCATTAGGTGCTCAAGGCCCAATGAAACTTTTTGAAACTTATCATAAATGCACCAAAATGAAGTGTAAACATCTCAAGAACAAAAAGGACCAAAAAAAAAACATCATAAACCATTAACATTATTTTATAACAATATCCAATCTGATTATTCATGAATAAAAATCAAGGCTGCCAATAGATGCATGAAATGACTCCAATCTTCACGAAAATTAACAAAACTCCACAAAACCATATGGGACTAAAGAATACACTAGAAACCTTCCAGAAACAAGAAATATAGACCCAAAAAATAAATAAATTCATTTAATGATTTTTGCAAACATATTCCCAAAAACAACCCTTAAAAGCCTAAAAACAAAGGAGGGAAAAAGGAACATTCATATGCTATTAAAAGCATAGAAACAACATAATTTTCAGAAATAAGAATACACAAAAAACAACATGAAAACACTCCACAAAGATTCCATTTCAATAGAATTCTAATGAAAGGACAAGAAGTACAAAAACCCTACCTCGAATGGAGAGAAATGAGGGTAAGAAGGAGAAGAAATTGATGCATAAATTTCCAGCCCCAATGGCCAAGCAACCAAAAAATCCAAAGAAATCTCCAGACCAGAAAAACACTAGCAAATAAATCCACACACCCTCCAACAAAATCCTTCCAAAAATCTCTTCAAAATCCTCCCATCTCCTCTCAAAATTCTCTCTAACTTGCATAAAATGAATTCAAGAAAATGCCCCCCCCCCCAAATATCTCCCACAAACTTCCTCAAAATATCATCCCATTCCCTTCACTGGAATCTCAACCAACCCTCAAAATATAATTAATTAAACATCAAAACTATAAGTAACTTCCCACCAAAATATAATAACAAAAAAAAGATATAAATAAACTCACATAATTAACTCATTTATTTAGGGTTTCCCACCAAATAAATTCAAAACATTTTAAAAGATAAAAGAACCTCCTTAAAAATAGCCACTCCACCAAAATAGTAAATCAAAACACATATATAACATATGCTTACATATTAATATTTAAATATTTACTAATAAACATATTAATATTTAATAAATAACATTAGAATATGTTAATATTTATAACCTTATTTTCATAAAACATAATACACATATATACATATGCAAAAATATAATATCTCAAGGAGACTTTTAACCAACCAAAAATCAAAAGACATAATTAAACACAATTAAAATATTAATGCAACACAAATCACTCCACCAAAACCATTCGCAAACTAGGGTAAAGGATATTTCCTTAATGGCATATCGAACAGGTGACTACAACTAACAACATCACCTCCTATGAGGCAATGGTTCAAGGCTAGGATATTTAGGGCCCTATGCTATCTCCACATACCACCATTAGGATTGTTTTTAGGCATGCTTAGACCTGTGAGACTAGGTGGTGTCGATGCCTGGTACCTGTAATCCTGCATGACAAATCAAGAACATGTACATATATAACAACATAATATATAACCCACACTCACGCATTGGTGAAGGAGAGTCGTGACATCATGTGTCTCTCCTAAGAGAGTGACATGAAACCATCCCCTCGCACCACAGACAGGTCACACACATGATACATGAAGCACATCATCAAATCATTAGTCCACTATACATATATGTATATGTATATTAGGGAAATGAACATATCTAATAGCAACGTGCACCATAATCATACTACACACTATATTCTAATCTCTATCATGAATAAGGTCACATAAGTAACATCCAACATGAGAGTATCGCACTCCTAGAACATAAGACACACCTTAAGAATTAAGTAGAAGGACTATAATTAATTCCATCACTAAACTAGGGTTCAGTGTCATAATACTTTGTTAGCGATTAACAGAATTTGGAGGGGTATTACAATTGAAGAGTATTAAATTAAAGGATATGAGAGGGAATTGGGTCAATGTATCAACCTTCCTGAAATCGCTGCTCTATCTTAATACTTTGGATCCTCTTTGAAAAATTCAGAATTCTTAATTGCAAGTTGGGTTCTCTCCTAGATTCTTTTTTGGGTCTCCCTCTTTATACCTCAAAGATTCCTGATTCCTTTTGGAGTGGGTTGCTAGATAAGTTTAATAACAAGATGGATGGGTGGAAGGGTACCCTTGTCAATCAGGCTAGGAAACTACAACTGATTATCTCAATTTTTGCAGAATCTCCCCTTGTATGCTTTTAGCTTGTTCAAGATCCCTATCAAATTTGAAGATAAAATGGAAAAAAATATGAGATAGTTCCTTTAGATAGGTACTGTTGAGAAAGCTAGACTCCCTCTTGTGGCTTGGGATCAGGTTTATAGAACGAAGAAATGAGGCAGTATTGGTATTAAATATTTAAGATCTTTGAATCTTGCTCTTTATTCAGGAATTTTTGGCATCTTCTTAGTGTCTCCTCGAGTTGGTCTGTCATGATTAAGAATAAATATCTTTCATATTTTGGAAGACTTTGGGGTTTCCTTAAAGAGGAGAATATAGTGAAGGGTTCTTGTTTTTGGAAGAGCATTATTCCTAGTAAGAGAATTGTTAAGGAAGGCTCTTGCTGGTTGCTCGGTGATGGTAAGAAAATCTTGTTTTGGGAGGATATTTGGTGTGATGTTGGGCTTCTCTTGGATAAACCTTGTGATTATCCATTCAAGGATCTCTATTTGAGAAATTTTGGTTGTATGATTGAGAACTATATCCAAAATGGTTCTTGGAAAGATCTCTAAGCTTCGGATCC
>VDFB02334318.1:0-12498 GCA_007258455.2 Sequoia sempervirens
CATTTCAATCCAATAATCAAATAACATTCATTTAATCAAATCTAACATTTCATCCTTCAAATTAAATAAATCCACTTCATCATTACCTCATTTAAATAAATCAATCAAATACTAACATTTCATCTTTTATAAATCATTCCCTAGATTCATATTCCTTAAATTAATCAACCTTTATCTTGCATCATCCATTTAATTAAATAAACCAAGATTTTATTTAATTAGGTCTCAAAATTCATATTTCTCCCTCTTGATTTAAATAAATCAAAATATTTAAGTCAAGTGGGTCAAAATCAACTAATCATCACCTAAGCTAATCTAATCTTGATTAACCTAACCTAACCACCAATCACATCCTCTAGCTTTTCCCACTTGCACCAATAAATCATTTTAACTCATTTATAAATTCATCATTTTCTTTCAACTTGGCATAAAAGAATATTCCCTCAAGTTTGAAAATGAAGACAAGTTGACTTGTCCCTTCCAACATTGCAATAAATTCTCTCTTTCATGTCCCCTTCTCAACATTTAATTCAAAAATTCAAATTTGAATCTCCCTCACTTAGGCACATTGGCCAAAACTTGCACATACCTCAACCTATGACAAGTTGACAAGTGGTCTCATCTCATTGGTCCAATCTTTATCCCACATTGCTCTCTTATGAGAATTCTTCTAATTTGAAAATCTATAAATAAGGGGCTGATTCTTCATCAAATCATCTACACTCTCATACAAAGTTAGTCTCTTAAATTGAAAACTAATTTTTCTCTTCACCATTGCATTTTATCATTTTAGTTTTAGCAAGGATTGGGAAAGGGTCATTTGCACATTTAACACCAATCCAATATGGAATAGGTACTTTGTCTTACTTTTGGAATGTCTTTTTGATCCCTCTTGTTATTTGTTGCATTTTTTGAGCATTGACATTGTTATTTCATAAAGGTACTCATAGATTTGCATGTGTAAACTAACCCACTAATGAGTGTTTGAGATGGTTCATTTGCAAATTTATAGTGCTTCAACAATCATTACACAATGAAATATATCACATAAACTAAAAATATTTCCTTTCCTCATTTTGATATTTTTAAATTTCACATCTACTTTTTCTCTTATCAAAACAAAAAATGTTCTTTAACTCTAATTTTAACTAATTAAGTAACACATTTTATTTTCCATTTCTTTTCCATTATTCTTCCACCATTCTCCTTTGATTATATATGTGTGTACATCCCGAGTTCACCTTTAAAATTGTACCTTATCATGTGCATACAAATTGATTTTTTATATAACCAAAATGTTACTTGATATTCCAATTTTATATTAAGGGAAATGGATATGATTTAATGAATGTAATATATGTAAGTATTTTTTTTAAAAAGAGGGTAAAAACTTTATTGAGTCATAACACATTACAAAGTCCAAAGAAGGAAGCCACAAGGGGCCAAAACAACAAGAATTAATTCACACCCAAGAAGCACCTCATATCCTCAGCAACCCACTCCTCAAGAACAGGGGCCATATCAACAGGGAGATTGCTCCAATCATCCACAGACCAAGAATCAGTCTTTTCCGACGCCCATCTAGCCAGCCCATCAGCCACCCTATTCCACTCCCGTGGAATATGACGGAAAACAATGGACTCCAAGGTAGAGCACAGAGAAATAATCTGTTTGACAACCACAGCTAGCTGCCAATTCACATCCTCCAAATTTTGATTATTCAACATATCAATAACCACCTGAGAATCAGCTTCACAAACAATCCGCCGCCATCCAAGGGAAACCGCACGCTCAACCGCCAAGAGAATAGCGCTAGCCTCCATAAGATTATTAGTTTGCAAACCACGATACATAGAAAAGAAGAAAACCACCACTCCAAGGCTATCTCTACCAATACCACCAACCCCAGCATGCCCAGGGTTACCTCTAGAAGACCCATCAGTATTAATTTTCAACTCCCCTAGAGCAGGTGGGCACCAAAAGCCCTCACGAGAAACCCTCTCACGCCCACGCCTACGATGCACTTTACTCATAATACACTTCCCCCCTGTGGCAAGACCCAGGGAATTTACAACACCCAAGTCCCCAGGAGCAATCGGCACAGACAAGTCACACTTTGCAGTCAAAGTCTCCAGCAAAGCCCCAAGAATTCGCCTCCAAAGTTGCCCCACGAGCAATTTTTTATCCAAGAATATTCTTCTGTTACGTTCCAACCAGATTTGCCAAACAATCAAACTAGGACCAATGCTCCAAGCAATTTTAAGAAAAGAGGTTGTAGCAGGAGAAGAACCCTGTCTCTTCCAAAAATCCTCCAAAGAAGAGACATGGCAACACGGTAAGCTCCAAAGATTCCACCAGTGATGCCAGATAGTCTTAACAAAAGAGCACTGAAAAAATAGATGTGATAAGCATTCATCATGCTGACCACATAGAATGCACATGGAGGGGCCCTGGAACCCACGTTTGCAAAGATTATCCCAAGTAAGACACTTACCTTGAACCACGAGCCAAGAGAAAAAATTACACTTAGGCCAAGCAAATTTATTCCAAGCATGCTTCCACCAAGAAACCTGGGAGCTTCCAAAGACCTGTTTATCCAAAACCTGATAACCAGAGGCAACTGAAAATTTTCCTTTCAAGTCAGGTCCCCAAGCAAGCACATCAGCCCCTTGGAGAGAATTGCAGACACGACTCGATAAAATCTTAGCAAGCTCTTGACGATCCTCCACTGCACCACCAGGAGGCCAATCCAAGGGGCTCTTCCACCTAGACACATAAATTTGACCCAAAGATTGTTGAGATTTAAAATCTGCCACATGATTCCAACCCGCCTCCACAAAAATCTGGCACAAATCTTGGAGATGGGGATGAGATGACACAATGGGTGGGTATCCATCCCAAGAATCATACCAGAAAAGAGCATCTCGACCCCCATTACAAATCCAAAAAAGTCCCTGTTTAACCAACTTGGCACCACGTTTAAGGGTACTCCAGATCACAGAGCCTTTCCCCTCCATACTAAACCTTGATACCTCCCTACTTTCTACTGCCCCCAAATATTTGAAGGTCAGAATTTTAGCCCAGCACATATGCTGTTGAGAGCACCAGCGCCAATACAACTTAGCAGCCAAGGCCTGCCCATTCAAATCAGCCCGCCGTAAACCAAGACCCCCCTCTTGCTTTGGCCTACAAACAACATCCCACTTCACAAGACTCCATTTTCTATGAAGAAGATTACCAGCCCACAGAAACTGACGAGACAATTTCTCGAAATCTCTAATAAAACTTGAAGGAGCAGAAAGAACAAAGCATTTATAAATAGGAAGAGCCTGGACCACCGACTTTAAAAGAGTCACTCTACCTGCTGAAGAAAGCCACCTGCAAGTCCAATGACTGACCAATCCTCGAAACTTATCAAGAGTCTCTTGCCAAAACCTTTTGGGGAGAGAGCGAACAGCAAGAGGGATTCCAAGATAGGAAAAAGGAAGCGAACCAATCTGAAACCGAAGGATACCAGCAATTCTCCTTTGAATACCTTTAGGAGTGTGGAAGAAATATATGAAGGACTTCCCCTCATTTATGCATTGCCCAGAAGCTGCCAAGTAACTGTCCAAAACACTGCGCCAATTGAGAGCCTCCTCAACCTTAGCCCTACCCATCAAGGCAGTATCATCTACAAATTGCAGATGAGACTGAGGGGGAATACCATCTCCCCAACTCCATCCCTGAAGCAATCCACTAGCAACCTGAGCACGAATGAGTCTTCCCAGGCCTTCCGCAAGGAGGATGAATAAGTAAGGAGATAGGGGATCTCCTTGCCTAAGGCCTCTAGAAGCACCAAACAAACAAGTGGGCTCACCATTGATAAGCACCGAAAAGGAGGAGGAAGTGACACAACTCCTAACCCATTCAATCCAACCCTCAGCAAAGCCAAAAGCTCCAAGGATTTTAAATAGAAAACTCCATTTAACACGATCATAAGCTTTAGCCATGTCTAACTTGATAAACATAGATTTATCTTTTGAGGATTCCATAGAGTGGATGGCCTCAGCAGCAATAGCTACCCCATCCATGATCTGTCTTCCAGCAACAAAACCCCCCTGCTCTTCAGAAATTAAGTCATCAAGCCAAGGCTTCAGCCTTTCTGCGATCAACTTAGTAATAATTTTATACACAACATTACATAGAGCTATAGGCCTAAACAAATCCAAGGAGTTAGCTCCCACCTTCTTAGGAATAAGAGCTAAAAATGTAGCATTTAGGGACTTCAACATTTGTTTATGCATAAAGGATTCTTGGACAACCTCTAAAAGGTCCAATTTAACCACTTCCCAGAACTCCTGAAAAAATTCAATGGGGAATCCATCAGGCCCAGGAGCTTTACCTTTCTTCATCTGGAATACAACCTTCTCAAGCTCTGACAAGGTAATAGGAGCAAGCAATGAGTCATTCATTTCATTAGTCACCAGCTTCGGGATACAATCTAAAATTTTAGCTTCATCCTCCTCCGTAGGAGGCGAATCCTCAGAGAAAAGGGTAGAGAAATATCGAATGCATTCAGCTGAAATAGAGGCTGAAGAGGACAAAGATTCCCCATTAGGAAACAGAATAGAAGAAATAGCATTACCTTGTCTCCGGTCCTTAACTGAGTTATGGAAGAAAGCAGTGTTTCGATCCCCAACCTGGAGCCATTCAATACGAGACTTTTGTTTCCAAAAAATCTCTTCTCTTAACTCCCATTCCTCAAGCTCTTTTGTTGCAGCAACCTCTAATAAACTCAGCTCCTCTGAGAGGCCTTGATCTCGAATTTGTCTGGTAATTAGGTCTAGATTATCTCGCGCCTTTTGCTTTTCCTGAAATAAGTTACCAAAATGCTGCCTATTCCATCTTTTCAATCTGTATTTAACATACTGGAGCCTCTTTGAGAAAGAGTACATGGCAGTGCCATATGCTGGCTTCCCCTGATCCCACCAACTAGGGAGCAAAATATGAAGAGATTCATCCCTAAGCCACATGAGTTGGAACTTAAAGGTCTGTCTAGCACACCGTTGAGGCACATCAACCACTAGCTTAATAGGCCAATGATCAGAACCACGACCATCCAAAATTTCAGAGCTTATCAACCACCTGTCCCCCACCCAAAAACTAGACACCAAAAATCTATCAAGTCTTTCAGAAATAGAGGCATCGCCAATTCTCCTATTATTCCAAGTAAAAAGACCATTGCCAGGTTTGATATCCACAAGATTCAAAGCAGAGATATTGTCCTGGAGCAATAATGCAGAAGCCTCCAACCTTGCAATACCACCTCGTTTTTCTGCAAGCTCCGTGATAGCATTAAAATCGCCTCCAATAATCCAAGGATGGTAGGGAAATAAGCTACGAACTAAATGAATGTTGGACCACAAAAGTTGCTTTCCTTGCAACTCCACAGGCGCATACACATTGGAGAAGAGAGCAATTTCCCCTGACATAAAACAAGAGGCCACCATGGAAAGGGAGGACCTGAAAGACACCCACCAAAGGGGGCAAATCTTACGCGGGTTCCATAAACATGCCACCCCGCCAGAAGACCCTTGAGCACCAATGCATTGGCCTCCACCATTCCCCCATAACTTAGGAACTAGATCCATCATACCCTCCACAGAGAGCTTAGTCTCCTGCAAAAAAAGAACATCAGGCGAATGACACCTAATCAAATCCCGAACAGCTTTTTGTCTAGGGCCACTGTTCAAGCCCCTAACATTCCAAGAGAGAACTATCATTTCGAGGGGCATGAAAAATGCGAATCCAGAGTCTTGACTGACCCTGACTCCACCAAAGTCTCCCCTATCATCTTAATCTTTTCCTCATCCTTCTTCCTTCCCAGCTTAGAAATTTTCTCCGGCCCCCCCTTCTTGAGAACTTTTTGCAGAACACCCAACTGAGAGGACGCCTTAATATTCTTCTTGCCCACCTCTGGACCAACTTTTTGCAAGAGGTGAACCTTATCTACACTATCTTTCACTACCTCAGCACTACCACCCAACTCAACCTGAACCTCCATTTGACGATCTGTCCCTAGAGCCGAAGTCCCATCAGTAAGCGGAGCCATAATCCCCTCTGAGTTGAGCAAAACCTGACTAGAATCTTTCTCAACCTCATCTAAGCATGGCACTCCCATACCCCCCTCCTGTTGGGGAGTAAGCATTGCCTCAACTAAAGGGCCATGTTGATCAATATCCAG
This sequence comes from Sequoia sempervirens, assembly GCA_007258455.2. Lineage (NCBI taxonomy): Eukaryota > Viridiplantae > Streptophyta > Pinopsida > Cupressales > Cupressaceae > Sequoia > Sequoia sempervirens. The sequence goes on from VDFB02334318.1 coordinate 6,227, forward strand.
AGTCCCATGATCTAGATCCAAAAATCCTGGGTTCACCTCCTGTTGACTAAGATCCTCTAGCACCTCAAACCTGTTGAAGGTGTCCTCCTCCTGCCTGTCCTTCAAAGTCCTTTTATGACCTTTATTTCTGTTTCGGCCTCTAACGGGAATAAATCCATCTTCCCTACCACCAGAACCCTGAATGGGGTCCTTGCCCTTATCCACCCTAGGTGGATTAGCTGAAGGTTGAGAAGAATGAGCCTCCAAAGGCTTGGCCTTTGGACATCTGCGCAGGAGGTGACCATACTCATGACAGAAACGACAACGGAAGGGAAGTGTTTCATAATCCAGCTGTTGCACCCATGAATAATCTCCTGCACTCACTTCTAACGAGTCTGGCAATGGCTTACTTAAATCAATTTCTACACAAAACCGGGCAAAAGTCATTACCTTTTTGAATTGTGTTTGCTGAGAAGAACCCACAGGTTTCCCCAGCTTCGAGGCTAATAGGCACAACACATCCTCTCGCCAGCATTCCACAGGGAGCCTTGGAAGACGGACCCAAACCGGAACCCGATTCAGAAGTTCCTCTACCGGGTTGAAGCCAGCATGCCATGGCTTAATAAATAAGCCCACCTGGTTATAAAAATACGGGCCCCCTTCAAAAATCCTATTCCGATCAGCCAAACAATCAAAAGTAACCATGAAGTAGTTATTTGCCAGGAGGCGGATCTCCATCTCTCCCTCAGGCATCCATGTCTTTTGAGCCCACATCTCCAAGAATTGCAAAGAAATTTTCAAACCTAAGAATTTGCAATAAAGAGAATGTCGTGCATAATAATCAATGTCTTCAGCCAACATCTCCATTGGAATGACTACACTCGGCCTCTCTTTACACCGTTCGAGGCACCCATTAATCTTCGGAATTCTAGGCCCCCCTACCGAGCCCATCTCGACTTTCTCAGGTTCCACCGAGAAAAGATTATTATCAAAAATCTTTGAACCCTGTGGAGAGGGTTTCGATCCAAAAGCAGAACGAAAGTCCATATTGGGACAAACCCTAGAAGATTCTCCAGTATCCATCAAAGAGCACACAACGCCAGATGAGCAAGCAAGGCCCAAATAAAACCAAGAGCCCTTCGAAGAAGGCACACTCCACTGGACACCAAGGTCGCAACCCCCCAACCCCAGAATACACACCTGCTGCAAAAGAAAAGAGCCTCCCCCCAAATAGCGTAAAAAAACCCACCCCCAAGAAGCTTCAGAGAAGAAGAGAACAGATCCGACCCCCAACTACACATGCAACCACCAAAAGACCACATGCAGGCCGAGCCTAGATGGCTGCGGCCTCATGCAGCGCTTGCAGAGCCATCCTCATCCATAATAATATATGTAAGTATTAAGGGTTAAGATTCATGGGATTTTTTTTGGGTTGTGTATAAGTTGTGTTTCAAATTATTAAAAAATCAATTTATATAATGGGAAAAAATTTCATCCACTATTTTGATCTTGCTAGGGTCATGAAATTATATTTTTCTACACCACACGATCTTGTATTGTGTTAGAGCATCATAATCCTAAGAGTGTCTCCCTAATCCCTAATCTAATATGATTAATGAAGGAAATAATGGTCACACCAAAGTCATGCAAATTCAATATAGTCCTACTCATTTTTTTCAAATTTAATTATTTAACAAATTTTGTAACATCATGATCATACCCCAAAAAAAATTCATGTATCTCTAGAACCTTTCCAATTTAGTTCAAACTAATGTGGATTAAAATAATTGTAATACTTCTTATTAAAGATACTATTAGAGTTGGTGTAGCCAGGAGTTGAGATGTACCCGTTATTTCATGTATCAAAGCTTTATGTAGGATGACATATTTTTAATAGCTCATCTAAGTTTTATGTGGTAAAATATTAATGTATGTGAAGATAATCAAAACTAGTTATGAGTTAAATATAAGTTTGGACAATGCCCTAAGTTCACAAAGTATAAATAATAAAGATATATAAAATCTGTAACTTCAAAAATAGGTCTATAGAATACCTACTAAAAAGGGGTAGGTATTTTAATTATACACACAAAAATATGGACACTATAATTTTAAGAAATATAAATTAAATTAATGGTGTGTATTACTACTCTACAAATGTATCTGATATGCCATTAGTTTAAAGAAGAACCTTATCAAGTGCATAGATATTGGAGTTGTTTAAACAACAAAATAATGACTTGGCATATCGCTTATATATGAAGGGGAGACAAGGTAATTTTATTAATGTGATATGAGTAGTTATTGTAGATTTATAGAAGGTGTTGGTGTGTTTATAAATAGTATTTCAAATCCTTTATAGATCCCTTTGCATAGTTCAATAAGAAGAAATGGTATTCATTACACTATCCTTTTTTACACTACATAGTATTATATTTTATTAAAGCATCAAAATCCTAGATGCATCTCTTTAATCTTAAATCTAATACAATCAACAACAAAAAATGTTTACACCAAGAATATGCAAGTTAAATATAATTCTACTAATACTTCCTAAAATTAGATATTGTGCACATTTTTGTGATGCTATAATCCTAGTCAAAAGAATCACTAACTATTTGTAAAAACTTTCCATTATAATTTAGAATAATGCATATACTATATCGAGATATCTACTATTAGATATATAACTGTTATTAGAGTTTTTATTGCACATTTGACTTTGACAGGAAATAAAATGTATTAGCAGTAAAAAAAAGTGATGGGACCCATAACAATGAAAATTTCACGGAATCATCTTTTCAATGATATATCGTTTATTGAATTTCAATAATGTATGCCCAAATTATAGCCAACAGAAAAAAAAAACTCTTTTAGGGCCAAAGGGGGTTCGAAAGGGGCCCTACCCTATGACTGTACTGTTGACATCAGCAAAAATATTGTGAAGAATATTCCTCTGGCTAAGAAAGAAATGATTTCTTGTAAGAAAATTCTAGTAGCTGAAATATGTTGAAAGATTCCTTCCCTCATAAAAATATTCTCCTCTTTCAAAAAAAATAAAGTCATTGCGAAAAGGTTTGTAGCATCAGAAAAGGACTTGAACTCCTCTCAAAAAATTTGACCCCACGTGTGCGATAGAAAAGCTCAACACTGACAAAGTAAGGGTTGGGTAATAGCAAGTGGGAGCTCTGCAGAGGTATGAGTCTACCACTAAGGTAGTACCCTATGCGCAGTGAATGGATGAAGAAAAAAAATTGTTTGATTTAAGAAAAAAAACTTACAAAAAAAAAAATTTAAAAATTGATTTTTTTTTTGAATCATCATACTATGACTGTACAAGGTTGTACAACTATACAAGGGTCATACAATTCATGTACCAAAATTTTCTTACCTCAGAGGCTTTTGATGGGGAATATAGACAAATTTATAGTCAAAATTCATCAAATCAACATCCTAATCACAATGGTGAGATCCTATTCACGCCAAAATGCACCAAAAATCAATCAACTCCAAAATTTGCAAAAAATCAATGGAGATCCCAGATTTCAAGCTTGTTATCATAGTTGAAGAAAACCCTAAAAAATAAAGAAGGGGTTCACTAAATCCACACTCTAATGCCATGTTAGAATCAATTGAGAAGAACATGAGACATAGGATCAAACAACAAACAAAAACACCTTCCATGTAAGAGAGTTGTAAACAATAATCTACTATATCATCAACTAGAAAAACTTACAAAATGAACCGCAAGAGTCTTCAAGGATATCTTCAAGAGATAATACAATGAGGGTGAGTGCTTAATAGGAGCAACACTAAATGACAAAGGGATTACATCATGAAAAATTTCATCATATTATATAATGAGACATAATGATTTAATAATAGATCACTTTAGTTAAAAAAAAAAGCACTCCTAATTTTAGCTTAAAAGTACATGAAATGAATTAGACTAATAATCAATTAAAGATTAATTAATTATTAGCTAATGCATTATTACTCTAATAAAAATAGATATTGGATGTAGATTTATGTTTATATTTTTTGAAGAACTATCAATGATGAGGGAAAGAGTAGGAATTACCATGATCTTGCTCTTACAAGAAAAATATGCTACTCTATAATAGGTTAATGTTATTCTATTTTATGAAGTATTGTGTACTAGGTGCATCACATACTAGATATGTGATATATTGATATGATACTCATGGTTATTATGGAGAGATGGGTTGTGGATGTATTTATTTTTGTGCTATCAATGAGAGAGACCACTATCACCCTAAACGATGTATATATGATCCTCCAATTGTTAATTTGAAGGTAGCACATAGTAATATTAGATAAAAGGTATCTAGAGTATGTGTAGGTGGCACATATATATGTGCTTATCCAACATATCAAGAAGATGAATCAAGACATATCATTATACATTGGATCGACTAGGAGAATGTGCATATCTCCATGTTTTGACAAGTTATAATTATTTTTGAAAAAGGAAAAAACGGGTTTTACAGGGACCCAAAACCACAAAGTTTACAATTAAAAGAGATAAAACGTCAAAGACCCAGAAATAGAGAGGCTATAGAGAGGACATTAAATGTTTTGACAAGTTATAATTGTTACTATTACCATGTTTATTGCAATGGATGACTTGAAGCATTCATTTTTGTGGGGGCTTGTCCATACTATTCAATACATGGAGGAGTCACATGTTATTTTTCCTTGGGTTGAAGCATTCTCATGCACCTCTATCACAACCTTGGGAACTATGTGTGAATTTAGGCACATATCCTAATGACCTACATGCTTCTATACGTGTGGGAATTAGAGCACATCAAGTGAACTCAAATAATGGGATATCCCATTATGGTTAGAGAAGAGGATCCCTAAGAAAACATACCTATGATCTATAGAGTATATGTTAGTTTGGATATTTTCTTAATTGGTTGTGGCAATTTAATCCTTTTCCATTAGTGAAATTAATTTACCATCTCTACATGGGGATGAGAGCATGGGTAGGATATCTATGCTAGATGAAATGGATGTAGACGGGGAAATGGTTCTTAGGTCATCTAGACCACATTATAGTCCCATTATATTTAGGTAACCACAAGGTACACCTATAAACATACCAAGTATGTTAAATCTCAATAAAGTTGATCAATGCAAGTGAGTTACCTCAACCAATAGTAACATTCGATATCACTATAGGTGATTATAATGATAAGGAGAAACACTAGGTGCCCATATTGCATGGGTCATGATCAATGTTGATATATGTAATGAATTCTCCTATCAAAGACATAGAAAGATAGGTATTTGGGTACCTTACATCAAAGACTAGGTATTTGGGTACCACATTTTTGGGTGGTTTTGGCCAATAATTTTGTAATTACAATATGATATTTTTGTGTTGTTTCTTATTAGGTTTGTGCAAGTGAACCATCCATAGTTTGAGATTGTTGTTTCTATCTGCAAATAGGTTTGACCATGACCATTTTTCCAAAATTTCTTCAATGTAAGACAATGTGAATCTAATACAAGTATGCAACAATAAAGAACAATTTGGAATACAATTTTTAGATCTAATAATTGACTCATTTGAAGATGCAAAATTTTGAGAATGATGGTTTGATATAATTTTAAAATGCAACTATGCAATTTTTCACTTGTTTGGATTAAATGAAAGATGCAATTTAAATGCAATAAATAAATTGAAACTTTAACCACCTAATCTATGTAAATAAGATTTAAAGATGACTAAAACAAATCTAAATGAAACCTATGATGCAATATGTGATGCAATTTTTTTATCCTTTTATGCTTTTATGGTGCAAAAATGAAACCCTAAATGAGAAATGCAAATAATGCAATGAAAAACCTAGATCTAAGGTTTGAAAGACTTCCAATTTCATAAAGGTTATGATGTCAAATGCTAGGTTCACCAAAATGTAACATATTAAAAAGGGAACCCCAAGTTTAGTGTCTAAACCTAGGATTGTTTTTAATCATTTTTCAAAGGTACATTAGAATGTACATCAACAAGGTGTTTAGATTTACTATCAACCACAAAGGTGAGCCAATCAGATCTAGATCTGCATTTTGAGGGACTTGAAAATTTATGGGAATGACCTAGAATGGTTAACTTAATTAAGCTATATGACCTGATATGTAAATTGCAATTTATTGACAACCAATAGACTGAAACAATCTTTTGTAGGTGGATCTGAAAAGTATAGAGTGATATGTACCTACCCAAAAAAATCATTTCAATGTGCATAGAAGGACTCATTCAC
>VDFB02334319.1:0-44234 GCA_007258455.2 Sequoia sempervirens
GAAACACAAGCCTTTTGCTCTTTCTCCTCAATTTGTTGTGGAGTCAACCTAGGTTGTGTTGAATATCCTTTCTCTTGCTCATTAGCCTCGCTTCTTAGGAATCAAATATTTCTCCTCTTACCTCGCATAAGATAAAAGACCATTTATAGAACTAGGGCTAAACATGCACTTATGTTGAATGTGATCCTTGAGACCACCAAAGAATAAATCATTCAAGTTTTCCTCCGTAATTGAATCCACCCTTAAGGATAGATTTTGGAATTGCTGAATATAATCCTTAACTGATCCTGTTTGTTGAAGTTTTGCTAGCTGGCTGAAGAAGTTGTCCGTGACGCTATTGCTATATTGTGCTTGCTTGGAGTTCCTCCTCAAAAATTGACCATGAGACGGTGAGCCCCTTTTTACCTCGAGTGCAAAGCCAAATACAACAAATGAAATTGGATCCGTTCTAAATATAAGGAAGCCATCGTAATCTTTGTCCATTTGGGACGGTGTACTTCAAAAAAATTCTCCATTTGGTTTATCCATGTTAGAGGATCCTTACCATCAAACTTGCGCATATCCACCTTTGGAAATAAATTCCTAGATCCCATAGGAGTACTAAAGCTTGTGTTAGTAGTGGCTGACCTAGAATTCTCACCTTGGTCACTTGAGAACTCCTTTCTTGATTTAGCTATGTAGGTGCTTAACATGTTTCGCATTTCTGACATATCTCCTCTTAGGTCACACATATCCATCTTAATTGAGGAAATTTCTTCCTTGACCTTATTGTTAATTGAGGAAATTTCTTCCTTGACCTTATTGAGTTCTTCATTATGAGGAATATCCTCGATTGTTTCACCATCCTTATCAGGAGTCTTCCCCAGAGTGACAGCATTCTTTTTACCCCTTGTTGCAGGCCCTGTCATGATGGAAACCACTAATGTTGAAATAAATCACACAAATGAAACTTAAATTTTCTAAATTTTTACTGTAATCTCCTTTAGTATGTCTTCAAAAACCCAATAAAAATCAGACTCCAATTCAACAAGATGTGTGAGATATGTAGATTCCAAAAAAATAGTGTAGAAACCCTAATTCTGCAATAATTCGCTTAATTCTGCTCCAATTCTTCTAAAATCTGGACTGTAGCTTCTTCAATATGTTCTTCAAAAACCCTTTAAAAATCAGAAAAAAATTCGACAAAGTCTGAAAGATATGCTCTTCCCAAAATCGCCACCAAAATTGAGAAAAACCTTGCCTCTATGGTGCCAAGATCATGCTCTGATACCACTTGTTATGAAATAACTTGCACAATAGAAGAATATGATAAGAAATATGCTGCAAATACTTGATAATAACTGAGAATAACAAGCCACTTCGAGGGGGAAACCTCCAAATATCTCTAATGAGAACACACTTCACAACTTGATGATGAAATAAGACTCACAACCCTCCTATATATACCTATTTATGCCAAGGATATCACCTAGGCCGACTTAGACACACCTATATAAGACTTAGGCCGACCTAAACAACTAAATAACAATATACTAATGATAATATGACTTAATAGAGAGTTAAGATAGCCACAAGCCGACTATTCATAACCCGATGTACAATAATATTAAGGGCGTAGCAAAATGCTACTCAAATGAAGATTAACTAGCAACCTATTGAGGCAAAGTTAGAGAGTTGAAGTTACAAAATTATAAATGAATCTCCAAACCTGAAAAAACTATTTCAAAAATAAAAAAGAAATTCAAAGTTAGAGAAATTTAGATAAAAAACAATATAACTTGCAATAAAACTTTGATTGCAAAAGGCTATTGGTGCTGGAATGTTTGGCCATGGAGGTACCACCAATTGTGAACATCTTTCTTTTACATGTTATAAAGAGTGGAAATACTTTGACTGTATCGAGTGTACAAAATCGCCAAACACTTTTATGACTAAATCCTCCAAATCAAGATAAGGGAAGAGTGTAGCAAATGCTTGCTTGTACCGTTTGCTAACTTCCATATTTCCATACAGTGCAGTCTTCTTTGGCAATAAAGGATCTTAGTGTTATAATATTTTGGAGTCAATGCAAAGGGAAGATGTATCGTGTTGATCTAATTTGTGTTGGGAATTGGAGGATAGCTTCGCATGTAGGCAAAGTTATGGAGTTATGCTTGTGGAAATAGATTTATTTCTAGTGACAAACTTGTAGTGTTGAAGCATTCTTATAATGCCATGGCCAAGGTGTAGCGAAGACATGACAAAAGTGTGATGAAGATTGTACTTTATTCATCAATGATGTGAGATACATATTTACAAAGAATATGGTAGGGAATGGAGGTACCCATGATCAAGTAGGGCATGTGCCTACCTAATTTGCCAAGAAGACTATAGAGTATAGCTTGACAAGGTAGATGTGATATATTGAAATTGCATTGGCTCCAAAAGTGGAGGATATCATCATTGACACCGTGATGACCCATGCTTGCTTGGGTGCTCATTGACTATTCCGCATTGTCAAGACTGGATAGTATGTTGATTAGGCCAAGTGGTACAGCTTGGAGCAACATTGTGTGCATTTTCCTACACTTATATTTGACAAAATGGAGACCATTTCTTTTTAAGAAAGGGCGAATGATCTTGGGCACAGTCACACACACAACCTCAGTCTCATATAATCGTGCAACTTGCACACTTGTCTCCATCCACTCAATGTGCACCACATAGTCTTAGCACAACTTTGTGCATCATTGTATTGTGTAGTGCAACTTTGTGCACTACTTTTCCCTTACACACCTTTGCACAACATTGCTTGCTCACATAATGTGGCCTTGCACATGTGTTCACTTAGCTATGATTAATTTGACACTATACATTACCAACACATGACAACACTTGTGCCAGATGATTGTGTCAACCAATTGGTGCCATACATTTTTGACACTTGGTGCCACCTTATATTGCATTATAGTTGGCACCATATGGGTTCTACACCTTTCGCACTCTTGTCCACGTGGAAAGTGCAACATATGTGTATGACATGTTAGCATATTGTTGAGGGATTAGTTGATGATCACTTGTATAAATACCTGCCCTATAAAAGTTACATACGAAATTCCTACCAACCAATTGTTGTGTACATAACACTACATAAATCTTCTTTCATGCAATACAATTACATTGTAAAGTCTTCCGCATATCTGAAATGCACATTAGCATACTAATCTAGAAAATTTTATGCATATTCTACAAATTTTGTAGGTTATACATTTATTTACATGTTTGTCCTCTGATCCACTTGGGAATTGGATCATGGGTGGTCATTTCGTTTCATCACTGAACAAGAATTGTTTGCATTTGTTTGAAGAAAACTTCTTTAGGATCTTGGTCTTTCTCCTTTGTGACAATCTTAATTTTTCCAATGATTGAGTTGATGCCATCATATGCCTCTCCTAAACATGGCTTATCCATGTTAGTATAACAAATCATACTCAAACATGGGCTTGGTGAAAGTAAGAAGATATTCCACATGATCCTGAGAAGTGTCATCGAAGATATTTAGTTAAATATTTGATGCCCTTTTATTGTTGGATTGCTTCCACATGGACCAAAGTTGGTTGATGATCATGCTATAAGGTGAACTCTTGTATCTTCACAAGTTTTTCTCAAGATGTTGTGTTGGAGGCAAATTAGGTCTCAACAACCTATTTGAAAATAAAAAAATAAAAAATAAAAACAAAGAGATACTTAATATTTAAAAAATAAATTTACTAAAGTGAAACATAAAATTGTATTGTTTCACTTACCTTTAGCAGTTCCAATTTCAAGAATGATCTGAATATGCACTACAACACGTGGCAGTGGGTGATAAACATTTGGATCTCTTTAGCTTCTACACACACCTATTTGATCCAATCAATTTTGTTGCCCATCTTTTGTTGGTTAAGGTTGAGTGAGTGGATAGCACATGGTGTCCAAAAGATGTGTGAACCAACAAATTAGTTGCTTCACAATTTTTTGTATTGTTTGTTATGATTTGGACAACATTGCTAGGCCCCACTTCCTCAATGGCTTCTATGAGGATGTTAGCAATAAATTGTGCTTCCTTTACCTACTCTCATAGTCTACAACTTTCAAAAACATTGCCCCTCTAGGAGATATTGCAATCACATTTTTAAGGGCTGATTTTTGGCATCCTTCCATCCATTGGAAACAATGGACACCCATGTCTTGATCTCTTACAAGTTTCACCTCCTTTGCAATAGGTGCTGCACATCTTCTCTTAACCCAACCCCTTGTATTCTTTTGAAGCTTCATTAATTTTGCCACCATTTCTTGCTAATATGGTGAGTGAACAATGTTGGAAACCAAACCATTTGCATGGATGCATCTTGCAATGTGTCGATCAACAATCTCTTAGGATTCATTTGGAAATGACTTTTCCAGTGGCTCCTTCATTCTCTTACGTGAAGCAGGCTCTTTTAATGTGTGGCCAAAAATAGTTGGCTCTCTACCAGAACTTTAGGAATAGATGAGAAGGAGGTGGCCTCATTTCTTGAGATCCTTTCCTTGCCAAATGATGACTTGTTCTATAGGCAATTGCATTTGTTGCTTGCTCTTGCTATCTAATATATTCTACCACTTTAGATGTTGCCACTAGTGCACCCTTCTTGTCTAGACAATTTTTTTAATGTCCATTCCAGGGATACTACACTGATTGGATTTCACCTAGCTGTATGAGCTTGTATATTTTCGCATCACACCAACTACAAACCCAAACATATCCCCCACTACTTGGAACCTATTGTATCATGTCAATGTACTTCCTCAATAGTGAATTTGAGTATGTTTTGAAGTGGGGTTGACCCATGGAGCTAAAACTGGCTGCTATTATAATTGCTAGGGCAATGAGTTTGGAAAACAACACTTTCCAAACAAATGAAAACAAAAAATAATATATCCTAACTAATTTGATAGTTTAAACATAGAAAAATGAAAAAAAAACAAGAGAGTTCATTTATAAAAGAAAAAAATGAAGGAAAAAAAAAAACTTCCAATCCAAAATTTTTCCTCTACGATCTCTTTGGCTGTGAATGGGCTTTTGCACACCTGTAGAAATAGCTATCCAACGGCTTTGGAACCTTCAATGATCAATCTTCAATTCTATTCATGTAATGACAAGCAAGAATGAAAATTTATCAAGTGTATTTGGTTTGTGTCTTTTGCATTCAAAATGAGGTAAAATGAGTTTGTTTGTGTTTAGATGTCACTTTTAGGGTTATAGCTCATGTTTTGAAGTTGAATAAGCAAGGCAAAAAAGAAAAATAAAGTACAATAAAAAATTAACACTATTGTTAGCTGGGTTAATCCTGGGTCTTTCAAAATGGACCAAGATTTGGCCAGGTCTGCTGCAGCATGTTTTGAGGTTGAATAGTCAACCTAGAAGGTCTCCTTAAAATCACCGTTTTTAAGCTGGGTTAATCTTGGGTCCTTGAAAATAGACCTGTATTTGTTCACAGTGAACCTGGCTGAATCTGGGTCCATTTTGCAGGACCCTGGGTGACTCTACAAAGGATCTGAACTGGGACCCAGATCTGAGGGTTTCCAGGAGCAGACCAGTAATATAGTTTCTAATGAGTGAAATGATTGACTGAAGCCAAAGTTTCGGAGTCAGATTTGTAAATACTAACTAGGGATGTATAATACAAAGATTTTAAAATACTTTTAAGGTTGTGGTAGGGAAATATAATTTTAGACAAGTGAAAGGATTATTTGGTACTTCATATCCTATTCTACATGTATTATCGAAAAGTACTCATTAAGGTTGTGGTGGAGAAATATTATTTTCAACGAGTGAAAGGATTATTGGGTACTCAATATCCTATTCTATATGCTGCACACATTGTTGGTGAATATTTATATCTGTTTAGTGCAGTTATTAATTATTTTATTAAAAATGAAATAACAACGAAATTTATCAGACATTATAATTTTTTGACATTTTGTGAACTTATTAACCCTGCTTCTCATGTTGTTGAGCCTGGAACTTAATTTTTTCTGAAAATTTTTAAATTTCATTTGGCAGTTTTCCTTTTCAATATGCAAGTGCATTATATGGGATAATGTTTGTTACTTAATCCAAGTCCTTTTGGATATATATGTCTTATATTTATTTGTTTTGCACATTGAATATGGGGTAATGTTTGTGTATGTTCCTTACATGTACCTGTATTCAAGAGTCTACCTGATTTGTTACTTGCTCTTTTGAGTCTCTGACATTACAAAAGCTTGAAAAGTTCTGAATCCTTGACCATTCTGAGTCTCCTCTTTGAATTAAAAATCTGATTTTTTATAAAGTTGTCCTTTATGAAGCAAATTGTGCCAATCTTCATCAGATTGATTAGAAAACCTTGGGGTTTTGATAGGCTGACCAAAAAATGTTTCCAAATGGACTTCTTGATCCAAATGTATGTACTTGAGGCAGTACATAGAGGATGGAATCTGCATGAGGGTTCTCTGACTGCAATCAAAATGTGCATACTTGGTTTGATGTAGGATACTAACAGTTCCGATCTTCTATCCTATTTTTTTTATATTAGATATAGAGAAAACAGCAAAACAAGGCTTACATTTCAAGTCTGTTACTGTTCATCCACAGTATGATATCAGGGTAATTTTCTTCCCAGTTTACATCAGCTTACACGCTTTTACAATGCATCACCATGAATATTTACATCAGAGTTACAAAATTACAGTAATTTTATAAGCGGGACTGACTTACAACAGATATACAAAATGTAACAGTGTATTGCTATAGCTATACTGTATATTATACCAAGTCTTCATCACCATCCATTGTTACCACCCCTGAACCTGCTTTCCTTTGCTGTAGATTCATATTAATAAAGAGTTTCTGCCAGGGTTACCCGGGGACGCGTCCCCCCCCCAAAACCACCCGTCCCGGTTCCGGGGACGTCCCGGGTACCAGGGGACGGCTAGGGGACGGGGGGGGACCGTCCCCCTTTTTTGAAAAAAACTCGGAAACGTCCCCGGGACGGGGGGACGGCTGACAGAAAATTAGGGACGGCTAGCAGTCCCGGGGACGGCTGGGGGACGGCTGAGCCGTCCCTCGACTGTCCCGGGGACGGCCGGCCGTCCCCTGCGTTTTTAAGCGCCCAAACTTAAAAAAAAAAGCAAAAAATTAAAAAATAAAACCCTGCCTATGTGGCATACGTGGGCCCCACCATGTTTTGCTCTCTTAAGAATGAAAGGAGGCCTCTAAAAGTTCATTATTTTCATTTTGTTTGTGTAGGGAGCCAAGGGTTTGAGAAGAAAAAAAATTGCAGCCATTGAAGGAGAAGGAGCAGCTGTTTGGAGGAGAGGAGGTTGAAAGAGTGTTGCTGGGAGTGCAAATCCATCAAAAAAGGTATGCATTTTCTTTCACCATTCTTTTTTTTTCATTTTTTTTGCAAAATATGAAGTTTGCATAGTCTGATTTTTTTTTATTTTGTTCATTTTCAGTCAACACTTGCATTCTAAAAACAAAAAATATGAGCAACAGTGAAGGTGGGAGTGATAGTGAAGTTGAAATGCAAGCTAGAAGGCAAACTAGAGAGCAAATAAGAATAACCCCTACCCAACACCATCATTCATCAACCAATTCCAAAACTATGAAGGACTATGCCAAACACCCAATAGACAAAAAAAACCATTCCTTCAATTTGTGACAGCCATGGGTGAAAGACAAAAAAATTCAGGGGGGAGTAGGGTTTGGTTGTGCCATGTTTGTGAAAAGGAGTTTAGGGGCAGCTACACTAGAGTTAGGTCTCATTTTTTGGGTGAGGTGGGCCATGGAGTTAGAACGTGTCCTGCATTGACAGATGCACTATTTATAGAGTGCCAAACAATTCAAATGGAGTGTGATGGTGGGGTTCAAACTGGGTCTCCTTCTTTCCCAAGTTCACAATCGTCTATGCCTACTCCTACTCCTAGTCCTTCCACAGTTGGTAGTACTGTTATCTTAAGAGGAAAGAGGAAGGTGATTGGTGGTGATAAGGGAGCCTCAGTTGAGTCCATGTTTCAAAACCAAGCACGAGAAACCTGTGAATCCTCCATTGCCAAATTCTTTTTTGCCCATGCCATTCCATTTCATGTGGCCCGTTCCTCTTATTTCAAACAAATGGTGAAAGACTTAGTCACTGTTGGTCCTTCATTTGTACCCCCTGGAGATCATAAGCTACGCACCACCCTCCTAGACAAAGAGTACTCCAAAGTTAATGTGTTAATGGAGGAGATGAGGCAAACATGGATGAGGACGGGGTGCTCTATAGTGATGGATGGGTGGACTGATTGTAGACGTCGGCCACTCATCAATGTCATAGTCACATGCCCTGCTGGTTCTTATTTTCTTCGAGCCGTAGATTGTTCAGGGAAACGTAAGGATGCTGACTTCCAATTTTCCATTTTGAGAGATGCCATAGAGGAGGTTGGGGCTGCAAATGTGGTGCAGGTGATCACCGATTCAGCACGTGTGTGCAAATCGGCTGGATTGATGGTGGAGGGTACTTACAGGCATATATTTTGGACCCCATGTTGTGTTCATGCATTGAACAATGCATTGAAAGACATAGGGAAGATGGATTGGGTGAAGAAAACGGTGGCAGAAGCTAGAGAAATTCAAATGTTCATTTGCAACCACCACACCTCACTTGCTCTTTTCAGGACATTTTCAAAGAAGGAGTTTCTCAAACCTGTTGATACAAGGTATGCCATTTACTTCATTTTGTTTCACTTTCAATTTGTATTCATAATCTGATTTTGTTTTAAATTTTTATTTTTTAATGAATCATTGAATTAATGAATGTAGATATGCCACCTACTTCATCCTATTGGAGAGGATGCTTGAGGTGCATGAGCCTCTACAACTAATGATGGTCAATGCTGAGTGGACTAGATGGCCTAATGCAAGTTCCACTCAAGGAAAGAGCATCAAGCAAAAGATCCTCGATGATGATTAGTGGGCCAATGTGAGGTAAGACATATTAGATGGCTGATTTTCATATTAAATTTCTGATTTTAATATTTTAATTTTATTGTCCAATGTTCCAACTTTTGAAGTTTCTAACATGTCAAATAACTTGTCAACTAATTATTTTGAACTTTTTGTTTGCATTTTGCAGATATATTTGCTCCTTTATCTCGCCCATTGTAGATGTCATTAGATATGCTGATACAGACTCTCCTAGTCTTGGAGAGATATATGAGACATTTGACACTATGCTTGGGAAGATCAGGCAAGTTATTTTGGCAAAGGACCCCACTTTGGATTTATATGAGCAACACATTAGGCCCATTGTGACGCGGAGGTGGAATACAATGAACACCCCGCTTCATATGGCTGCCTTTGCTCTAAATCCAAAATGGTATGCACCAAGGGATGGTAGGGTGCCTCCATGTGATGATCCTGAGGTTTTAGATGGGTTCACAAAGGCCATTGAAAAGATTTATCCAGCCGAGCAAGCTTCAATACTTCGGTCACAATTTCTAGACTTTGCTAATCTTAATGGCCCAAACTTGAGCAAACCACAGGCGAGGTTGGATAGAGCTATATTAGCTCAAGGGAACCCTATTGGATGGTGGACCTATCATGGGAGAGATACACCACAGTTGAAGATACTTGCCACTCGCCTTCTTGCACAGGTTGCTAGTTCCTCTGCTGCAGAGAGGAATTGGTCTACATATGGCTTTATCCACTCTGTCAAGAGGAATAGACTTACCTCTAGACGAGCAGAGAAGCTAGTGGCTGTTCATAGTGCTCTTCGGCTTCAGGATCGACAGACTCCAGAGTATCGACAGACTCCAGCTCTACGGTGGGATATTGATCCCGAGGACGCGGCTCAGATAGATGAGGAGGAGACAGCTGAGGGCTTGGTTGGGGTCCCATTGGCTGAGGAGGAGCATTATGGTGGCAGTGACTCAGAGGATGACTCTGATTTTGATGCAGTTATGAGAGATGATTAGGGGCAGCAGTGCTCTTTGTTTATTTTGTAAATTTGTATTCATTATTGACATACGATATTGTATTTTGATTTTCATAGCAAACTAAAACTTTAAAACTATATGGCAGCAATGTAGCCTTTGGGCATTTTGATATAAGTTTATAAATTATAACTTGGAGGTTGTTTCATGATTCGTGTATGTTAATTTTGAATGCGTATTGAGTATTGGCATAATGTTGAACACAAATGTTATATGTTAATGTTCTATAATGTGTATTATGCATGCCTTATTCATGTTATGTATTGAATATTTAAAATTTCCCTATATTTTTTAAAATTTCCCTATATTTTTGTATAGCCGTCCCCTGCCGTCCCTAATTTTGGCCTCAAAAATCGGAAACTTGGGGACTCGTCCCGCCGTCCCCTGTCGTCCCCGTCCCGGAAACTTGGGGTAACCTTGGTTTCTGCTGCTTCATGCTCAGTCACAGTGTGTCTCTCTTCCATGGAGTTGCTGCTATGTGCCCCTCCTACTTTGTTCTTTGCTCCATTTTTTAGCTCTTTCTGAAAATCCTGAAGTGCTCTTAGGAAGATCTCCACCCCTGGGTGTCCGTCCTGCCAAGTATGCCCATACTTTGCCTCTTGTATATCAATGTCAACTGTTCTTTTCTCTAGAAACCTCCAGAATTTCTCCTTTGATAACTTGATTGTTATGTACACCTGCATAGCAACATTATATAGTGTGAGTCTCTTGCAGGACTCAGTAAGCACCCTCTTGTGTCCCTTAAACTTGTCTTCATTCCGAGCTTTCCAGATAACCCATAAGATTTCAGTGGAAAGGCACAGCCAAAACAAAGAGATGTCCTTTTCCATTTTATTATCTTTTTCAATTAGGATTTTTTTAGGAATGGGTTCACCATTATTCCCCCAGATATTCTGATCATTGCAAAAGAGATTCCAGATTTCTTTAGCATAGATACAATAAAAGAAAAATGCTTGACTGTTTCAGGTACCCTGCGTAGATTGCAAATATCAATGCCATTTTGTTCAATTTTAAATGGTAGCTTTTGTAGTAGCAACAGCCACCTAAAGCAAGCATTTTTTGGTTCCAATATTTTTATCCAATTCTTCTTAAAGATTTTATGCCATTGAGTTTTGTTCAGATTGGTTCCCCATATTTTATTAACATGTTCAGTTATATCAATTTGCTCGGTTAGTAGGCAATAAATTGTTTTAGCATTTACTTTCAATAAGGAGCTTCCATCCTGCCACTGAAATTCTTGGTATTGAAGATTGTCAGTTTTAACTTCAACAGGGAATTGGATGTTTTTGCAGGCCTCTTTTAATACAGTGTATGTTCTCTAGTTACTTTGAGGGAGATTAAATTTTGAACTCAATTCTTTCCAATCTTTCAAGTTGCCATTCTTTAGAATATCATTGAAGCATGTGATCCCTTTTTGGGCCCAACTCTTGGCTGAGCAGCCTTGAATTAAGGCTAGGGGTCTTTCTTTGTGTTCTAAGTTCCACCATATAGATCTGTGTGCCATAATGGTGCTATTACCATTCTTGATGAAGTGGCAGTTAGTTATGTTCTTCTTAACAACCTCCCATGCCTTCCAGATGGTTTTGAATACATTGAAACCTGTAGGGGCTATAGGGCGGGCAGTACTAAGAATATCATAAAACGGAAGTGGCTTCCATGTTTTAGCCTGTTTGGGCACTGCACTCATTATGTTTTGCCTAATGAGGACCTTCCAGGGTTCCTCCTCATCTAGAGCTCCAATTATCCACTTAGATGCTAATGCAATTCCTTGCAGCCTCAAGCCCTTTAGTCCTAAACCCCCCCTTGTTTTGGCAATGGAGCACCATTCCCATTTTACAGTATGTCTTTTCCTGTTACCTTTCCCATCGGACCACAGGAATTTTCATATTCTTTTCATGATTTCGTTGATTTGGTAGGAACTAAAGAACCATACTGATGCAAAGTAGATGCTATAGGAAGATAAAATCTTTTGACAAACCTGTAATCTTCTAGCCAAAAACAGGTACTGCTTGTTCCACTTGTCAATTTTCCTCTCAATTTTCTCCCTAATCCAAAGCCACATTTCTTTCAAGTTTGGGTCTATGGCAAATGGGATGCCAAGATATCTTACCAATTTTTGGGGTCCTCCCCATTGAAGATCAAACTTCCTTCCATCCCAGCAAACAAGATTTGGTAGGTGCTTTTTTTGCACCCAATGCTTGACAAAAGATATTAAGCTTATCCATGAGGTTGTTCATGTTTTCCTTCTCCAATTTAATGAAGATTGAAGTATCATCTGCAAATTGTATGTTAATGAGCTCCTTATTGTCAGGCAGAGTAATACACCATAGGGGATGAGGAGTTATCCCTTAGCATATAATGCAGTGCATCGGAGGCAATGACAAAGAGTGCCGGGGCAAGGGGGCATCCCTGCCTTATCGATCTCTCCATGTGAATTCCTCTATGAGGGTTCCATTCACATCTACCTGAGCGACTGCATCTTGGAATAGAGTTTTAACCATAGGGAAAAAGGAGCTAGGGAACCCAAAAGCCTCTAAAACCAACATTACAAAAGACCATTCAATTCTGTTGTATGCTTTCTCAAAGTCAAGAAGGAGCATTGCAACCTCTTTGTTTTCTTTGCCCATTCCATTGCTTCCCAGCTGGTGATAAGATTTTCCAGAATATATCTTTCCTTAATGAATCCTGTTTGGGTGTTGTTTATGAAGGAGGGCAAGATACCTGCCAATCTGTCTGCTAGAATTTTTTCCAGGATCTTATATGAAACATTTAGGAGGGTGATTGGCCTTCAGTTCTTGACTAAGGACCTATCACCATTCTTTGGGATCAGCTTGATGATTCCTTTATTAATATTCCTACCCAAAGTGCCTCTTTCCAAGGCCTCATTATAGACTGAATGCAAATCTTCACAAACCCAGTCAATGAAGGGTTTGTAAAATTCAGTAGGGAGGCCATCCGCTCCAGGTGTTTTGTCATTTTTCAGTGACAGAATGGCTTTCCTTATCTCCTCCTTTAAAAGCCCTTTACCAAGCTCTGCCGCTTCTTCCTCCTTGATTCTTTTTGGTATGATCTATCTTATGTGCTCCTTAGCTTTGCAGTTAACATCCCTGCCCCCCTCCGAGGTAAAAAGGCCTTAATAAAACTGGAAAAATTGCTTTCTTATGTCCTCTTGGTTTGACATGGTTATACCATCTGCCCAAATCCAGTCAATTTGCTCCCTTACCTGCCTTTCCTTGATGTATCTATAGAAGAATTTCGATCCTTTGTCCCCATTTTCAAGCTAGTTCATTTTGGCTCTGATCCTTAGACCTTTAACCTTGATTGTTTGAATCCTTCTCAAGGCATTCTTGGCCATGATTAGATTGTTGGCCAGATTTTCATCTTTGGTTTTTCCTGCAGGTTGGATTCAACTTTAAGCAAATTTTCTTGAAGGAGGGCTTCTTCCTGCCTTGTATCCATAGCCCTTTTCTTCCCTATTGTTTGAAAGAGAGTCTTCCAGCCTTTCACATTCATGTCCCATCTGTCGATAGCAGTCAGGCCATTGTGCATCCACTTATTGATTGCCCTTAGAGATTCAATTGCATTCTTGCAATCCTTATCCTTTAGCAGGCTGGTGTTAAGGATAAAACCCCCACCCCTACCTTTTTCTTTTGCAATGCCAACTTTGAGGCAGAACTTTGCCTTGATGGGGTGATGGTCTGAGAGGGTATAAGGAATTACCTCCACATTGCAGCCCTCCTTCATTGGCTCAACTGAGAAAAAGTCTTTATTCATGTAGAAGTTGTCCAACCTATAGTAGATCCTTCTACCTCCCTTTTGGGCATTGCACCAAGTGAACCAAATACCAGTGCATTCCCTTTTTTTTCCCTTCAATGGGATCCTCGATTTTCGATTTGGTCTTCATTCTTTTCCATAAGTACCTTTCATTTCCTTTTCTTTCCAGGTTTATACCTCCCCATTTATCTTCACTTCTTTCCACAAAGTTGAAGTCACCCCCAAAAATCCATGGGATGTCTTGCAGATTGTGTAACCAATTCCACAATTGGATTCTGTCTTTGTACTCATTTGGTGCATAGATAGAGTAGATACCAAAGCAGGCTTCCTTCCTTTTGATGATGACCCAAATTGCTCGATTGCATGGAGATGCACTAGAGTCAGACACAAATTGCCCCCACTCCTTGGCTAGAAGGATTGCAGCACCACCACTGCCTTTTTCATGACTGGTAACAAATTGTGAGGCCTCCCCCCAAATGACTTTCAGGTTTGTTTCCAGAGTAAATCCTATAGCTTTTACTTCTTGAAGGACTCCATCTCTCTCCTTTCTTTGGGCTAGGAATCTCCTCACACTATGCTTCCTATTCGAGGATTCTAGCCCCCTTACATTCCAAGAGATACAGTTAATATTCATCAAGATTGTTTTTTGTGGGGACGGGGAGGGGGTCAAGATTGTTTTTTGGGGGGGTGGAGGGGGGCGTGTTGGTGGGTGGAGGGGCTCTTTGTCACACTTAAAGTTGTTAAAGCATTTTGGAACCTTACTCTCTATTTCTATTCTCTTGGCAGTGGGCACCAGGATGATTCCACTGTTCTTCTTCCTCTTTTCTTTTTCCATATGGATACTACCCTTAGCTATGGGTCTGACTGCCCCTAAATCCTTCTTCTTATGTTCCCTGGTTTTTTTTCATCATTACATCCATGGGAATCTCCTCCCCTTCTGTGGTATCCTTAGTAGAGTACTCCCCTAAATCCTCTGCAGATTCCAAGCCTGACTGTGACACCATACTATCTGAAGTTGCCACTTCATCAAGAATGTTAAGAGACACCATTGTTTGCTCAAGAGCCAGGGGTTTGTTTTTCCCATGCTCAGGGATGCCCCCTTGAACCTTAATTTCATCCACCCTTTTATTACCATTCATCAAATAGATAGTAGAGGGGGCACTAGGTGCTGTTAAGCCGCCCCACTTAAAGTTGTGAAAGCATTTTGGAACCTTACTCTCTATTTCTATTCTCTTGGCAGTGGGCACTAGGATGATTCCTCTGTTCTTCTTCCTCTTTTCTTTTTCCATATGGATACTACCCTTAGCTATGGGTCTGACTGCCCCTAAATCCTTCTTCTTATGTTCCCTGGTTTTTTTTTCATCATTACATCCATGGGAACCTCCTCCCCTTCTGTGGTATCCTTAGTAGAGTACTCCCCTAAATCCTCTGCAGATTCCAAGCCTGACTGTGACACCATACTATCTGAAGTTGCCACTTCATCAAGAATGTTAAGAGACACCATTGTTTGCTTAAGAGCCAGGGGTTCGTTTTTCCCATGCTCAGGGATGTCCCCTTGAAACTTAATTTCATCCACCCTTTTATTACCATTCATCAAATAGATAGTAGAGGGGGCACTAGGTGCTGTTAAGCCGCCCCAGCTACCACCAATGTTGGCGCTTCACCCACTGGGTTGTCCCTCACCCACCACATCCTCAGAAGGCAGGGTGGTGGAGCTTGGGTTTCGCCCCTGAAATTCACAAAACAACCTTTTGACATGAGGTGTATCTGGATCACTTTTGCTTATGTCAATTTTAATTTCTCCTTGGTTAAAATCAGTCTTATTAGGGCCTTATTTTTTTTTCCTTAAAGTATTTGGAATTAAAGGTGTCAATTTGCTTTTCTGGTTCCTCCCTGGCTTGATTTAGCCTTCCCTCCATCTGCTTTTGATTAATGTTTTGTCTAATTTTTGCCATTACCAGTTGTTGTGCATTCATTTTCCCACGGATTGTAGTCTCCACTGCCACCTCTGGGTAGGGTACATTGTTATCACCATATTGTTCATGATTGTTTTCCTGATGCAGACCTCACTCCCCAAGGAGAGATTTTTCCAGTTCTTGCATTAGGGTTTTCTATTGGTTGGCAATTCTCTTTGAACCACCTTTTGATTAGGTTGGTGTGTTTGTCTTAGCCTCTTTCTGATTTAGATTGGTGAAGTTCCCTTCGTCTATAGATTCAAAGCTTGGGGGGGAATCAATCTCATTTGCGTTCAGGGTGGGACAACAGTTGTTAGTTTCTTCCGAGTTATTCACCATTGCCTCAACCTCCACGAAATTTGTTGAGGGAGGGGCAATGCTTTTTTCCCCCATGACCGGGGCGGAGCCATTATTTTTCTTCTTGATTAGTGGGCAATTTCTTCTGACATGCCCTTCTTTTTGGCATAGGTAGCATGCATTAAGCCCTCCTAGGGTTTCAATGTCACAGGTGTGTTGGAAATGTTGTAATTGATGTCAAGTAGGTGCATGACTGAATATAAGATATAGCAGTTGCATGACTGAAGATATTGCAGGGGCATGACTGAAGATAACATACTGCAGATGTCAAGTTGAAGGTTCATCATTGATGACACAGATCTATGTCAGAATAAATACAATCACAATGAAAGAACACATGATTGAGGTGCTAACAAAAGAAGAAATCAGGGAAGATAAAGTTAAAGTCTTGAAGAGAATGAAACATATGAGAAATGGATAAATTAAGTATAATAAGCAGATTCAAAGACATTGAAGACATGAAGCATCAAGTAATTGTTTAAGCTAAATCGCTTTCATCTAACTAAGTGACTTCAAAAGATAGATAAAGCCAAATAAAATTATCGAAATCTGGAGGTGACCGATGGCTTTAAGAGGTCGTCTCACATATGTCTGAAGAAGCCGACACACAAATATAAACTTGGCTTTAGTAATAGAGCTGTTGTGATATTTACTAGGGCGGCAGATATTTGGAGTCAAAGACAAAAGAATTTGCATCATATGGAAGTTATCGGGAGCTGCTTCCAATGGCTATTTGAGTATGGACGCCATTCTATTTAGTCACCTAGCACAAAGTTCAAATAAAATACAAACCGCCTCAGCCTCTTATGTCAGTGGCATCAAGGTAAATGATCACCAGTTCTGGAGTTGTGCGAATATAATATTAAATCTATTACATAAAGATTGTTGGTATGAAGCCTTAGACAGCCAACGTTGGTAATACAAGAAGTTTCGATAATTATTGGAGGTTCAGAAATATGATTCCAATCTGGGTGATTCGATGCACTGTTGGGCAGCTCATACAAGTTTGGTTGGTGCCGGATATCATCCAGTTCAGTGTATCACTAACTGTCTGCCTTTGCACATGGATCGCTTCATTGAATGACACCGTCCAGACCAGTAACAGCTTGTGCAAGGAGAAACGACATCTTGAAGACACAGTAAAGAAGCTGTCAAAAATATCCTCTTAAATATTTGTTGAAGGCATTACTGTTTGGAAACAAGTTTGTCTCCAAAGCATAATGATTATCATCACATGAGAGGAACCGATCTGTTAAGTTGCTGTCAATTATGTGGACTATTCAAATATCTTTGAAGTCAGCAATTATCTTTTAGAACGAAGTAATTAGGTGTAAAACAATTCTGGAATTTGTTAAAGCAGCGCTTGAGGTATGATTAAAACGGTAAGTTTTTAGCAAGTGACGTGTCCTTCCAAAAGGGATGTCTTCTTTCAAAGAGATGCTTCCCTTCATATGGAGGCATATAGATATAAAAGGATAAAAGAATTATGATAGTAGAGTGTTGGAGGGTGTGGAAGAAAAGAATAAATCATCAAAATACAGTGAAGAGTGGAGTGTAAAATGAATATAATCTGAAGATCATTGTAAGAAGATTTAAAGTATGGAATTTATTGAATATCATCTGTGATTGAGAAAGAAAGTAATCAGAGTTGGAGTATGGAGTAAATGCTGCATCATCAAAACACAAGCAGGTGTGGAGTGGAAGGCTGTGTAAAAGTAGAACAGCAAATAGATGTGAAGATGAATATCAATCAGTTTGAAATAACAGCGGATGTATAAGCAGCAATAAATGTTAAGACAACGATGACAAATTAATCAGTAAAGGTTAAGGCTGCAATGATAAAGTAATGAGTAGAGATTTAAATACAATATAAAATCAGTTGAAATTGAGCAGAATTGAAAAAGGGCAATACAGTAAATAAGCTTTTTTAATAAGAATTAAAGCAAATCTAGAACAGATCTACACCAAGGATTATTGTAGCAGATTGTGTGAAGGATGAATATATGTGTTGAGTAATAACACAAGCAGACTTAAAGACACAAGCAGACTTAAAGGAAGTCTATAAGCAGAAAAGATCTATGAGCAGATGTGAGCCTTCAAAGCTGATTTACAAGCAAACTTGAATTAAAGTGGAATTGAAGGAAGACATTAGTATAATGCTAAAAGTGATTTGTGAATGAGAATAAATAAAGATTTGAGAAGAAGAATATAATGCAGATTTGGTGAAGAACAGAATTGTCCATCATCCATTGAAGAAGCAACATTGAAGGTGGAGCATTGTTCTTTCAGTTATTATCTTTGCTGAGTTGGTGCTTGGCAAGTGGGGGTTGGTGCCTACAAACTTTAGGGGTTGGTACTCCTTGTAGGTTGGTGTCTACTAAAGCAGTTTAAGGGGTTGGTGCCTACAATCTTTGTAATTTCATATAAACACATAAAATACAATTTTTGGTGTCAACTTGATCATATTGTGTCTTATTGCATAGTTGATGTTGTATTGAAGTTTAAAAGTTGATAAAGTTGAGAGGGTAAAAGTTTGTTGATATACTAATTCACTTCCCGGCCCTTCCCCCCCCTCCTCCCAAACTCCCCCCCTCTCAGTATATCTTTGTGCTCTTCAATTGGTATCAGATCAAGTTCTTTCGGAGAGAGCCTAACTGCTTGAAGGGAGATCCTTAAGAGCACACATGGGAAAAAGAAAAGGAAATAAGGGAAGAAAGAATTCTAAAAAGAGTATAGGTAACAATGCATCAAGTACAAGGGACAAAGTAATGGACGATGTTTTCTTTGAAAAGGAAAACCATTCTATATGCAATAATGATTGTATTGATGTCATAGAAGCCAACCACTGTGATGGAATGGCACTTGAAATACACATGGAAATAGAAAATGATGAAGTGGTAAATGAAGATAGCCTTCGGAGTAAAATAAAGGAAAAGATGATAGGGGAAGAGAATATTGAAGTAGAGAACTTAGAAGAAAACAATTCAAGCAATAGCTTGAGAATTAAACCCAATGCAAAGGGAGCTCATTTTGATGAAAACCTCAAATAAGGTTTTGACTTTTGAGGCATATGAAGAAGACTATAATGAAAGTGAAGTAGATCTTGACGAGGAACTTGAGTATGCTTATTGTACGATTGGGAAGCTCAAGAAGGAGAATTCAAGGCTCAAATCACAATGTAAAGGGGACAAGGAAACAAAAGAAAAATCAGAAAAAGTGATCATGGACTTGAAGATAGTGTTAGTTTTTAGATCAGAAATGTAAACAAGTAGAAAATAAAACACAATAGACTATAAACACAGCAATTTACCTTGGGAAAACCCTCCTACTCGAGGGAGAAAAACCCAACAAAAATGTTCTCTTATATATCAAAAGAATAAGTGCAGAAACTGCATACAAAATCAGGCCCTAGAATAGGCCGAGTCTCATACAATGAGAAATAGCACTTCTCCTTGAAGTGAACCTTAAATGCACTAATGATAACACTTCTTCAAAGTCTGATCTGCTGCTGCTGCTAGAAGATGTGAACTGCTGCTGAAGATATTCGAATTGGAGTGAATTGATTGCTTGATTAAATGAGAGGACTTCATCCTTATATACAAAGTTGGGCGGCTTCCTCTCTAGGGCCGACCTAGAACAAATATAATGTTATTTATAAAATAAAGGCTGACCTGCCTTGAACAAAAAATATATAGGAGAAAATATCTCCCGCCGCTACAACACTAACACTCCCTCTTAGCTAGGGAGGTATTTTCCAGATATCCTCGTCACATAGTCTCTCAACATGACGCCCACAATGGCTACACCCATTTGTGGAAAACCATATCTCAGTTCAGAGATGTACAAGAGTTCATCATGGAGTCTCTCAACATGATGTCCACAATGGCTACTCCCATTTGTGGAAAACACATCTCAGTCTCAAAGATGTACAAGGGTTCATCATGGAGTCTCTCAACGTGATGTCCACAATGGCTACTCCTATGTGTGGGAAGAAACAAATTTCAGTCTCAGAGACGTACAAGATATCCTCGTCATTGAGTCTCTCAACATGACGTCTCATCTCAGTCTTAGAGATGAACAAGGGCTTGCACCTCATATTTCTTCGTCTCAGAGAAATATACACTACAAGGGCTTTCACCTCATATTTCTTCGTCTCAGAGAAATATACACTACAAGGGCTTTCACCTCATATTTCTCCGTCTCAGAGAAATATACATTACAACAAATCTTCATGATGATGTGACTCCCTCTGAAGCTCCAGGTTCTTGCATCAACCTCCTGACCTCCTCGTCCAAGATTGCCTGCAATGCTTGCCTTAGAGGAACGGTTTCCAACACACACCTCCAACATTACTGACTTGCGAGAGTCCAGGATTGTCCTCCTCGACCTCATCCCAGATCACCCTATTTTGAATAGGCTTGCGGAGCTACCAATGTCAAATCCAGTTTGACTGTTTTGTGCAATTCTGTTCTTTGCAGCTGAAGAGGTCTTCTAAGGACTTTAGCACTGACCTTGCAACATTGCAACCCACTTAGCTGACACCTTCACTTCTCAGTGAGTTACTCCAGTTCCTCGAGACATAGGACTTCATTTTGCTGAACACCGAACTCCCTCTTGATCCCTGCCTCCATTGACTGATCTTTAGAGCCTTAAATCCTCTTCTGGACATGATCTCAACTCGTGCCTGGAATTTAACTACCTCTGAATGGCAGGAGTGTAATTGAGGGATGAATCCATATCCATAGGAGCCTCTTGCTCCTCATTGACTAATCTTCAAGAATCGTCACCTCAAATAATGAGGTCTTCAATATATCTTCAAATAATCCAATATCCTTTTGCTCCTCGATCCATCTTGCATTTTAAAGAGATTAATAATAGTTCATGAAATCAAACTACCCTTGATACAAATGAAGCATGTAGCAAATATCATTAGATAGAACAATTGAAGAAATAATAGAACTTATCTTTGTCGATTCTGATATATCTTTCTTTCGTCTTTACTCAATTTCTGCTCTTGGAAATGCTAATCATAGCACTACAGATTACAAAGACAATTTGCTCAACTTAGTTTTCTTAGACACATTATGCAGCCAACATATTCAGTGTAGAACTAGGCCTCTCACTGAATCAAGATACCATCACAGTCCATCCACATAGGGAATGGTATCGATGCGACTAGTCAATCACAACCTGTGAGCACCAAAGTGATTAGTAGGTCTGTAATAACCTCGAATACCACAAAAACATTCCTATAGAGCCTACTTTAGACAACTCCAATCTTCATTGCCTTTAACAAACCAACAGAGGCAAGTTGTGTTTGATTAGCCCTTAATTGATTTAATCCTTGTTGAATAATCGCCCAGACTTCCAAATGCTCGATGGCTATCAAGAGTATTTCGGCTACAACCAACTGGAGCAACAATCTGTACAGATTCGTTCACAAGCATCATTTGATTCTGTCGCTCAAATAAACTTCACCAGTTGCTTTCCCATCCACGCGGCAGATGAATGTTTGACCCTCTTCTCCAATCAGATTTGAAACTCTTTACAATTCTGCTCATAGGTCTACAGGTATTTTCCCTTTAAGGTTTGCATAAAATGTCCTTCAATTCTGCAATAGATAGTCTTTAAATCTGCAACAATTTGCCCTTGAAGATCTGCACTTAAGTCTACCACAATTCACCTTTTAGGTCTGCAAAAAATTTGCTTCAAGGTCTGCTCTTAAATCTGCTAGAAATCGCCCTTTAGGTCTTCAAAAATTCGCCTTAAAGATTGCTCTTAAAAACACCTTAGATCTGCATCTAAAGTATGCTCCAAATCCGCTATCGATGGAATGATATGAAGAATGCTTAGACAAATCTGATAAGATCTTTTCTAAACCCGCTCTGATACCATGTTAGTTTTTAGATCATAAATGTAAACAAGTAGAAAATACAACACAATAGACTATGAACACAACAATTTACCCTGGGAAAACCCTCCTACTCGAGGGAGAAAAATCCAGCAAAAATGTTCTCTTATATATCAAAAGAATAAGTGCAGAAATTGCATACAAAATCGGGTCCTAGAATAGGCCGAGTCTCATACAATGAGAAATAGCACTTTTCCTTGAATTGAACCTTAAATGCAGTAATGATAACACTTCTTCAAAGTCTGATCTGCTGCTGCTGCTAGAAGATGCGAACTGCTGCTGAAGATATTCGAATTGGAGTGAATTGATTGCTTGATTAAATGAGAGGACTTCATCCTCTTTATATACAAAGTTGGGCGGCTTCCTCTCTAAGGCCGACCTAGAACAAATATAATTTTATTTATAAAATAAAGGCCTGTTGATGTTACATGCAGTGTCTGGAATAATCTTCCAGCGATCTTCTTATTGATAATAAATTAAATAATAGCCTTATGCTATTTAATTTATTTGAATCTCAAGGGGCACAATTCTTATAAGAGACACCACTAATTGTTAAAGCAAATAAATATTAAATGAAGAGGCACCTTTACTTAACAAGGCCGACCTTGCTCAAGTGGTGCGATTTTTTAAGAGGGACGTCTTCTTGCTTGTGGCCGACCTGTTTGGGAAGAGACATGTCCTTCTCTCAATGATGTATATATATTAGATGATGTTCTTCAATGTAATCAATCAAGTTTCAAGTCAAGCTCGATATAGTCATTTGAAGTCTAAGTGCGAGTTATATATAAAGGAAAGCGAACTGTATTAAGAGAGCAGTGTGTTTGAGGCTGTGTATTATCAGCAATTGAGTTCTGTGTTGCATCACTCTTTTGGTGCATATTGTAGGGCCTCCATATCGGCGTCTTGTAAGAAGATCATTTTTGTGACAATTCAATATATAAGTGATATATTGTTGCTGGGTTTTTCTCCCTCAAGAGGAGGTTTTTCCCAGGGTATCTGCTGTGTCTTTGCATCTGATTTGAATTAATTTTCTGTGCATTTATCTGATCATTAAAATTTACAAGGCCAACCTGCCTTGAAAAAAATATATATAGGAGAAAATATCTCTTGCCGCTACAACACTAACGGATAGAAATCAAAGAGGCCAAACAAGTTGAGGAAGAGGTAAGGAAACAGCTACAAGAAAAGGTTCTTGAATGCAAGAAGCTAGAACTTGAGGTCATCTTCGTAAAAAAGGAATTAGAGAAATCAAATGACAGATTTAATCAGTGCATTAAGTTTGAAAAGAATAGTGAAATGTTGGAAATGATAATTAACTCTCAAAAGTGTGGTCTTGGGGTTGAAGAAAACAAAGAGGCTACCAAAGAAGAGTCAAATTCAAAGGCTGCAGAACCTCAAAAGAAATCAAGTGAAGAAAATCAGAAAAGACATGCTGATACATCAAAGGACTTAATAAATAAATGCACACCTCCAAAAGTGAAGAATGTCACATTTAAAAAGCCTCCACCAAGGCAAGTGCATGTAACTAGACACTATTATCCTTTCAATGGCTATTACTACAAGTGCAACAATTTTGGTCATAAGGAAAAGGAGTGTAAAATACAAATAAAACATTATAAAGAATGTAACAAAAACATAAGTCATTATAGGTGGACAAGATAAAGCTGTCATTCATATTATCCTCAAGAAGTCATATGGTACAAATGTAAAAACTATGGACACATAGCACATGTCATGTCCCCGAATTGGAGGTATGGTGATTTAATTAAATTATTTAATTAAGTTGTCCAAATTATTGATAATTTATGAGGATAGCTTAATTGATGATTTAATTAAATCAAGAGATGTTATTAAATTAATTATTTATTAAGTTATTCCCATAAAATAAAATATCAAAAAGGATGACTTATTATTTAATTAATTTAATAATAAAAAGTGACTTAAGTGACTTAATAATAAAATAATAAAATAATAAAGTCACTTAAGGAATATTTCTAGAATCTTCTAGAAGTCTCTTAGTGATGATGTTGAAAAAGTATAAAAAAAGGCTTGGGCTATGCATTTAGACATCTTGAGTTGAATACACCTTTCTATTACACTGCTGAAGCTAAATGCTTAGCTTATTGATTTCCAGTCTTCGTTTGTGAAAGACCAAACCTAGCTGGTTAAGTGCCAATTTCGGTTGTGCAACACCAACCCTAGTTGGATAGTGGAGGAAGATACTTCAGTCTTTCTCATTGGGCTTATTGCAATCATTGGAGGCTATTTTTGGAGAGATTTATGAGATATTTTGAGGTCTGTAATTTTGTTTCAGTTTGCAGATCAGCTATGAGAGAAATCACATTTTGATTCATTGCTCTTCAATAAGGAGATATAATTTTGTGGGCACTTGAGGGATTGCTTCCTTTGGTGTTGGCAATCATTTTCATAACAAATTTGAGGAGTTTAGAGGCTGTATTTATTTTTCTAAAATATTGCCAGGCAAGCAGGGGCGACCCTCTTATGAAGGGGCGATTTTGGTTTAGAAAGGCTGTAAAAATTCCAATAAAATTCTCCAAGGGTCGTGTGGGGTCAAAGAGTATTGGTGCAGCATTCTTGAAGGCATTGACATCTTCAATAAAGGGAATCGAATCATTTTATGGTAGCTGCTACAGAATTTCCAGGTTCCACATTTTGTTGCATTGCATTTACAGTCATCTAGTCATATAGAGTTCATATCAAATGTAACCAGCATATCATAAATGTAATTTCAGTCATCTAGAAAGCAATAAATTTGCTTATGCAATGTAAATTCAGTCATAGCAATTAAGCATTGAGTTTCAGTCATTAGCATATAGTATTAGTGAGTTAAAGTCCATTGTATAAGGTCTGATTGCAACTCTTGAACAGCTTGTAATTCCTTTCATATCTTCTCAATACCAAGTTGGAGTGATAAGGAGTTTACTTGCCAACTATTTGTCAAAATGTCTCTCATATATAGTTGCATTGTATTAAACTAGTTTGCATGCCAAATGTTTGTAGAAATATTCCTTGGCTGTAGGTTTACTTTTTATATCAGATTTTCATGTTTATGCATTCGAAAGGTACAAAAACACATTGCACATCATCTTAGGACATTGCTAGATGCTTGGAAACATTTGGGAATCAATTGTATTGCATTTGTATTCATCAAAAGCATTTCAAATACAATCTGAAACTTATTATCAGCAAGTTGGAAGTTGCAAGCAAAGTGTTTGTCAAAATTCCAAGGGCAAAAAATTAGTGTTTTTGGATCAGATTTGGCAAGGCACATTACAGCACAACATTGCAAATACAATTTTGAGAAATCTCTTAGAAAGTACAGAATAAACAATAATATGATCAAACAGAAGCAAAGACCTACTATGGAATGGAGAAGAAAACAAGAACAAAATAACGAGAAGAATAACAAGATTGAATCTAAGGATATGCTTTCTGCACTTCAAGCACAAGTTTGAAAGGAAGCATGGATTTAGGGGGAGCCTATAGCTGCAGTATCATTCAGCCCTAAAGAAAACTACATATAGCAAGTTTACCATATCATGGAGAGAATCAATGTCAAGATAAGGAACTATGAGAGAAATCTTCAAAAGAATCCTAAACATGAAAGGAGCAAATTGATTCAAGATTCAAGGCAGTAAGGATGTCACATGGGAAATCTAAATCTATTGTAGATAACAGCAATAGAGAGAAGTATATTACCTTCAAGATAGAGAGTTATCATTTGAGGTAGTTCAAAATTTTTCAAAATAAAAAGGTGAAGTCCTAGAAGATTTGATACAATAACTAAACTTTTTCAAAAGAATGGTAAGGAGGAGAATCCAAATGAAGTATGCTTATTGGACAAGCATGTATTGATCAAAATTGATCATGTAAAGATGAATGATTATGGTTACAATTCAAGAGTCCCTATTGTTGCAATGATTCCATAGAAAACAAGGATGGGTATGATGAAAAAGAAAGTTACACCAAAAGGGAAACTATTGCATTGATGTCAAGAACATAGAAGGAAGAGTTGAACATGCATGAGATAGTGATGAGATCAATGAGTTCCTAAATCGAGAAACATAACAAGAGAAGACAATTGTTTGAAAAACCATAGAGAAAGATTGTTTCCAACAAAATCAGAATACAAAGAATCAAGTCACTCAAGAAAGAGAAGCATTAGAGAATCTTTGACAGGGGAAGAAGTCCATTCTTGTGCATTTAATGAGAGTACACAATTAGATGTTTCTGATGGTACATTCATTGATAGAAGCTTGATGTTTGTCCCTTTGCCCTTGATGTCAAAGGGGGAGAGAAGTAGAATGGGGGAGAGTTAGAAGTGATAAGGAAGAATAGGTTGCCATCAATGACAAAGGGGGAGATTGTTGGAAATGTTGTCATTGATGTCAAGTAGGTGCATGATTGAAGATAACATATAGCAGTTGTGTGATGTCCCCGCTCTAGTCAGTTCTCAGGAACGTGTTGAGTTAGCTTATCTCTTGGACCCTCGTAGGCTAACAAGATCTAGTTAGAGGGTCAGTGGCCATTTTGGTGAGTTTGTCATTCTCACCCCCTCAGCTTCAGTATGGGATTCAGTACGAGCATTTGGTGTTTAGTGTTCGCCAGCTTCTGACGGCACGAAAAGATACTGAGTTTGGAGGCAGTTACGATATATTTTGTGGTTAAGTTAAATATTAATATTTAACTTAAATGGACTATTATTATAAAGTCAAATTGACTTTATAAAATTAAAAGCCACTTAAATTTATCATAAAGTAATGAAGTATTACTTTATAAAAATCATAAAGTGATTTAATAAAATCACTTAAGTGGGCTCCCAAGTATTTAAGTGAAAGGCTATTGAAAAAGTAACTTAAATATATTTAAATGACAAAAAAGGGCGTATCTTCTTGGGAAGTCATGCATTTTGGCTTATAAAGCAAATGCAAGCAAATCAAACTCATTCATTGATGATTATTTGACTTTGCTATTTTACTTCTCTGTGCTATTCTTTGTGACAAGGGTTTGAGCATTTTTTGCCATTGGAGAGCGAAATCTTCTTCAGTGTTGAGCATTTTTGAGACTGTGAGAGACCAGTTGAATTAGTGCATCTGTGAGGGCTTCATTCAGAGGTTCTATTGAGCTTTATCAGAGTTTTCTGTTGAGTTTTTACCATTTTACAATAAGGAAGAGGGTTTCTACACCAGAGACGTCTTCTTCAACCATTTTGCAGCTTCCAGTGTTTGCTTTTCAGCTTCTTTCTTGGGCCGTACCATTTGCCTTGGAAAATGTGTCTTTTGGAGGCTAGGCGTGTGAAGTAGCTTGCAAAAACGCCTTCTTTTTGGCTTCTGATAGAGTTCCATTCTTGGCGTCTACCCTTCTCAGCTGTTTGTAGGCAGTTTTTGTTGGGGAGAAGTCAAATCTGTAAGCCAGGCATTCCATTTTGTCATTTTTCACCATTTTTGGCTGGCAAGCTTGGATATTTTCTTATATAAATAATCTGGAGACTATCAGGTATGGCTATCATATGCAATCTCTTTGTTGTGATTGTTTAATACTTCCTGCATTTACTTTTTATTAATATTAGCTCAGATTTGTGTTTTATAAGCATTTATATGTTGTACGCCCCTTCTCTTCTGTCTAGAAATCTTCTCTAAAAAACTAAAAAACTAAAAAACACAAGAAGATTTCTAGACAAAAGAGAAGGGGCGTACAACATATAAATGCTTATAAAACACAAATCTGAGCTAATATTGATAAAATGTAAATGCAGGAAGTATTAAACAATCACAACAAAGAGATTGCATATGATAGTCATACCCGATAGTCTCCAGATTATTTATATAAGAAAATATCCAAGCTTGCCAGCCAAAAATGGTGAAAACTGACAAAATGGAATGCCTGGCTTACAGATCTGACTTCTCCCCAACAAAAACTAGATACAAACAGCTAAGAAGGGTAGACGCCAAGAATGGAACTCTATCAGAAGCCAAAAAGAAGGCGTTTTTGCAAGCTACCTCACACGCCTAGCCACCAGAAGACACATTTTCCATGGCAAATGGTACGGCCCAAGAAAGAAGCTGAAGAGAAAACGCTGGAAGCTGCAGAATGGCTGAAGAAGACGTCTTTGGTGTAGAAACCCTCTTCCTTATTGTAAACTGGTAAAACTCATCAAAAAAATCTGATTAAAGCATGGATGAACTCTTGAATGGAGCCCCCTCAGTAGTAATCATTCAACTGATCTTTCACAGTCTCACAATCACAGATCTGTGAAGAATTGTCACTCTCCAAAGATGATAATCTTCTGAAAACCCTTGTCTCAAAAAACCAAGCTTAGCAAAAGCGAAAGAGAAATGTCAAATAATCAATCATGAGTTTTAATTTCCTTTGCTTTGCCTTATAAGACCAAAAGGCATGCATCCCAAGAAGTGGCTTGATGAGGTACCCATGTACAAATGAAAAGATCTCTCATAATCAGAGGAGAGGAGAAAAAATCATGAGAAAAACTCCTCTTCAAAGAAAAAAAGTCATATGAAGGACTAAGAAGCTTCCAAAACAATGCCCCAAAAAGGGTAGGAACATAAAGAACATCATTGAAGCACAAAAAAATTGCAAACAACTGTCAAATGATGGCTGCTATAGTGTTGTAATTGAAGAACCTCCTTTGAAATGAGGACTAAGATCAAGTTCAAAAAGGCAAAAATTTAGCATGAGTGACCCCAAACACTACTCGAACAATGATTAGATTTCAAACCAAGACAACAATCTGACAATTGAAGATACAAATGGCACATCAATTTGCATGAGTGATCCCAACACTAATCAACTAATGCAAAATACTACAAGTCAAAAATACAAGTGCCAATAGTTTGAAGAAATTGATCAATTGAGGATGAAAGGTTGCCTCAATAAACAAGAATGCAAGGATGTTTATATGGTATGTGTTCCATCTCAACGAAATGCATGGTAACCAACTGTTGCATCCGTCTAGTATATAGTAACAAAAACTAAATACATAGCTCACTCCAAATCAAAACCAAGGAAGCATTAGCACCAATAGTATGAGACCCTCTCATAATGCTGACAAGGGAGAGGGATGACAGGTCCACTGAAATTGTGTCACAATGTAGTGCATGAAGGAGAAGATACATCATCAAAATGTGCACAAGATAGTACCTACATCTTAAAAAGGGTGTGCAAAACAAGGCACGCATAGTATAAAGGTAGACAAGATTGTGATTGCAAATAATGAAGCGCATGCAACAAATCCTAAAGTAGTGGAGTACTAAAATTGGCGCAATATGATGTGTCAGACCACAAAGTGCATGTACAATGGTGTCACTTTATCTCAGTGTGTTTACAAATGAAAAAGTGCATTCAGTAGATGTTTACAATGCCAAAAAGGACTACATGTTGGAAATACATATAGATCAGCTCAAATGAAGTCATCTCACGTATACAAAACTTTTCCAAGTGCCAAAATGTCCAATTTATCAACCAAAATGTCAAATAATTAAAATTGAATAAAAGATACTTGGGGTAGATTCTAGAAAAAGTGCATGGATAACTGCGAAGAGTTGTGAAAAATAGAGATCTAAGCAAAAGGTTATGAGCTCAAGAGCCAAAAATGAAGATCTGATTTTGACAAGGAATAAAATGTACTAGCAGCAAAATCTAAGAAAAATACTTGCACTAGTGGAAAGTGCTCAGACCTAGCTTTCTGACAATATCTTGTTTGTCGATTTTCAACACTGTATGCCCAACTTATTCAAAAAAGAAAACAATAACTCATTTAGGGCAACTTAGGGCAAGGGGGCAAGGGTGGTGGATCATATTGTTGACATTAGAAAAATGAGCACTAGTATATTCCTATATTCGTTGGAATATTCTCCCATTGTTGCAAAACTGCCATTGTGAATGGGAAACTGTCGAATAAATCTTGAAACTGTTGGAAAAGACATAGTCCGCCAAAAAAAATGTTGTCAGACTATCATAAAGTCATAAACCACACTTTTGTTGTTGAAACTACTACAAAGAAGTCAAAAACCACCAAAAAATGGTTGGAAGTGGGTTTTCTTGCTGAGAAGTTGTTTCAAGTTTACATTGATTGATAGATTTGACATTGCTGGTAGGTAAGTATCATGTCGGTGTGTTGGGCCTCCTTGTTAGCAAATTGGCGTTGGCGGGACAACAAACAATCATCACTAACAGTAAAACACGTGTAAAAAGTGCTCAAAAAAAGAAAAAGATTGCTGATGTAAACCTTCGTAGGCTCTATGTAGGAAGTACATCGTTTTTTAAAAACTCCTATCCCTATTGTCGCAAAATAGACATAGGTAGTCAAATTTTTGCATAGTAGTTGACATAGAGGTTGGACCTACGACCTGCAGTTAATGGTGGACCATAAAACGTTGTATGATTGTACGTACTTGCACATTCATACAAATTTTTATAGGTACAGATTCCAAGACACCCAAAAATATATTCCCTAAATTTTCTTGACTTCAATTTCAACATTTGGTTGAGCGATTTTAGGGTTTTTGAATGTTTTGGATGCAATGGTGAGATTCATTTTGCTTGAGGATGCACTATTTGATTGCTCAAGGCCAAAACTTTAAAAAATGGACACAATTGCAAATTTGAAGCTTTGATATTGTGTTGGAGTTGAATCCTCAAGCCTACATCTCTCAATGATCACTTACAATCAAACACTTGTCACAAAAGAGAGAAAAAATAATTGATCCAAAAAAACATGATTTGTAATGAATGTGCATTGAATGAATTATACAATAATGAATCCTTACAATATGAAAAAACCAAAAAAGCAAAAAAACCATAGATGAAACCCTAGGTGAGGATAAAATTAGTTTATGACTTGTGTCCTCATCTAATGACTTGAGAGCAAAAAAAGCAGATGACCTAAGTAAGCTTATGTATGCTTGTGTGAAAAGGAACCTAATTAACTAAGAAAATACCCTTTTATTCCTAGCATATGATAGTGATTTATCAACTTCTTGGAGACAGGTGTTTTTGTTGGCATTGTAGTCAACGTGGAATGAGTATGGCAGCTTGTATAGTCAAGGAAAATTGATCTATGTGCTTATGACTGGCCAAGGAATACGAGTTTATCAAAGGTTGAATAAAAAGGGGTTGGCAAAGGAGCAAATTAGGCCATATATCAAAGAACAAGAAGGTGCCAATAGTGCAAATGAGAGCAAGAAAAAGATCACATCCTCTTTTGAGGAAAGGATTCGGTAAGCCTCCCATTGGCCATATAGTATTGGCTGGCCTATATGCTTTCATTCCACTAGTCTTCTCAAGAAGATGATGGTATAAGATATAAAATATTTATATTGTATAAGATACCTTCTACATAGGTATGAGATATTTATGTTGTATTTACATATTTATAGATCCTTTTAAATCATGTCTCCCATGTGGAGAGGTTTTTAGTCCCCCAAAACTCCTTTTATAGATAAAAGGTTTTGCTTATGTGTTTGCTCCATCTTGCGATTTTGGATTGATGGAACAATATTCTTGCATCATGCTATATCCGCTCACTTTGGAATGTGAGAGTGGCATTCTTGCTAAATGCTTGCTCTCTATCATAGAGATATACCATGTGGAATTTTACAATGAAACGTACAATCCACAACTCATGATGAAAATATTCATGCTACAACAATTTATGTGCTTTTTGTCAAAGTGGATATACACATGACAACTCATTGCCATGCCCAAAATAGATGCTATCTTAGTTTCCATGTGAAGGTATGCACGATACATCTCATTTCCATAGCCAATATGCATGCTACAATAGTTTCCATGTGAAGCTATACTTGCTACAAATATGAAGTGCAAATTAGCTTTGTTCACTTGTGATGATAAATGTTACCTTTGAGTACTTGGTCTTTTGGAGTGCCTCTTTTAGGTGTTATTTCTTCCTCTATTTGAGTGCTTCCTCTCTAAGATAGCTTTGTTTGCTTTGCTTTCTTACTTGAATGTATGATTGTCCTATCTCCCTTGCTCTTTTGGAATGCCTCTTTTAAGTGTTGCTTCTTCCTCTATCTAAGTGCTTACTCTCTAAGAGTGCTTTTGCTTTATTTTCTTATTTAAATGTATGAATGTCCCATCTCCCAAAAGAATATTGTTGGACTATCTTCCTTGAAGTTGCTTCGCTTTGCTTATTGTTTGTATGATTGTCCTAGCTTCCATGAAGTTGCTCTTTGTATGAGTATCTATTCACCCTATTTGCTACTCTTGCTTCAACAAGTGATTTGGAATATATATAAAACTTCAATGTATGTAGTTTTAATCGAAAAAAAAAGTGATGAAATGTATGATATACTTGATGCCATGAGTGCCACCATGACCTTGGATCCTTCCTGCATCTTACCTCATGTTTAGTTTATCTTTTGTATGCTTGTGAAGTTCAACATGGACTAATTTTTCATCAATGAGCTTTTTCTGCCTCTACTTGGTTCCCAAGTGGGTTTTGGTTGCCCATACTTGCTCTTGGCAAGTGGCGTCGTTTTCTTGACTTACTATTCAAATGTATTAAAGTAATATTGTAATATTTAGTATATAATAGTCAATTAATCTTTAGGATAGATTTTAGAAGTATTTTTTTATTCTTTTAGTTAAGTTATTATCCTTCTGCTTTATTAGTTGTCGCTCTTATCCTTTTTGGATAAAGCGTTTGTAACTCTTATTTAAGGATGCTTTCGCTCCTTTGTTAATATTGAATATCTTGATAATCATTCCGTGTTATATTTTTTGTTATATGGTATTAGAGCAATGTTAGACCTCAAGATTGGTGAACACGTGAAATTCTACGGATTGTTGCAGTGGACTCATGCATGTGACACATAAGAACCAAAAGGACATTGTATGGTATAGTATGATGTCATACAAAATCAAAGATTTCTAGCTATAATTGTGATGGGTTTTTGATAATATTCATGTGACAGTTTTTTACAAAATTATGGGCTTGTTATTTGCTAAAAATTGTGGAATTTTATTCGACAGTATTGCGCAATTGTGTTTTTGAAAAATTGCAAGCTACTTTTTCTTGAAAATCGGGACTTAGATTGCGAAAAATCATTTATATTTTTCAGTCCAAATTGCAGATTCTTTTTTATTGTGTACAAATTGTGTGCCATCTTTTACAAAATCATGTGTTTTAAGGGCACAAAATCGTCTTGTTTTTTCAAAGTTTTTCAACTTGTGACAATTAGGGCAAAAAACTCGGTGAGGTTTTTGTAGTTTTTTGGCAATTTTTCTTTCTAAATTGTGAAGTTTTTTGGCCGTGCTTGGAAGATTTTTTAATAAAAGTTGTGAGTTTTAGACCAAATCGTGTGTTTTGTAGTGTTGCCTAGGGTTTTCCCAAAAAAATTTAGTATATTTTTGACCCACGACTAGGGTTTTAATTCAAGAGTTTGGCAATTTTTTTTAAAATCGTGGGGTTTGTTGTAGGCCTATTTTTTGGTGTTAGGTGTGCTAGATTTTTCAGTTTCTAGACAAGGAATTTTATTCCATCATCATAGGTTTATTTTTTCCATAATTCCAAATTGTGGGAGGGATGGCTTTATTACTCAATCTTATGTTGGAAGATAGCTAGTGGTTTTTTGGCAAGAACTACAACATGTGGAAGCAACACCCACTCATGATCTTTGAGTACAAATGTCTCAATAAGATTGTCCTGGATACTGACACTCGACTAGTGGTTGTAGGTAAAGACCAAGATAAGTTTGATGAGTGTGATAGAGAAGTCGTCATGTAGATAAATCTAATCGGTAATTGATGAGATGCTTCCGAAGGTAGAAATAGGAAAAACTTCTACAAAATTTTGGAATCACTTGCGAGATCTGCATGAGATGTGAGATAAAGGCAAGGCCTTCCTAAAAAATATACTTTTTTTGATTATGACGAATGAGGCAAAATCCTTGTAGGAGCATTTGCTCAAAATCAAGGACATTCGAGATCAGTTGTTTTCCATAGGTTGGAAGATGGAAGAAGAAGATATGGTGGTTATTACGCCGAAAAGCTTACCACAAGGCTATGAACATTTCATAGTGACACTCAACATCACATCTACTAGTGTTGACGTGAAGTTCAAGGAGTTGTGCAATAAAATGCTATAGTAGGACAAATGGAAGAAACAATTTGGTAGCAGTAGTGATACATAGTGTGAAATTGGCATTTGCAACCAAGGGCAAAGGCAAATGGCCACAAAAGAAAGGTCAAGGGAATTATGAAGATACTTAGAAGAATTTGAAAAATATCACATGTAACTATTGTGGTAAACTTGGTCATATGAAGAAGCACTACAGAAAGAGGTTGGCTAAAAAGAAATCCAACTCGGGAGGGCCACCATCAAAGGCTCATATTGCAGGGCATTCTGAGAAGTAGTCGACATTCTATGCCAAATGACCAGTAGATCAGTCCAAGTCATATGTGTGGTACATAGATTTTGGAGCATCTCAACATTTCACCCACATGAAAGATTGGTTCATGGAGACATGGCTTGCTTAGATTTAGTGATCTTCAGTGGTTGGTGAGTACATAGTTGTTTGGCAAAGGAAATGTGCAAACATTTTCTGGAGGGAAAAATCTCATTTTTCTCAATGTGTACTATGTGTCGGGAATGGAGCTTAATTTTCTCTCTGTGAGTCAGATTATAAACCATTGTCCCAAGTTGGATGTCATATTTAGCAAACACAAATGCTCTATTCTTGACAAAGAATCCAAGAAAACCATTGTTATTGGTATTGAAGATCATGGTTTGTATTGGCTTGTTGATACTAGACATGTTTAGGAGCATGCATTGGTAGCTAAGAGCACATATGATATTGGTACACTATGGCATCAACGTAATGGGCACCTCAACTTATCCTACCTCTCTTAGTTGTCTCAAGAGAATTTGGTAGAGGGCTAACCAGACATCCAACAACAGATATAGGGTGTTTGTGGAGCTTGCCAAGTAGGGAACCAACACAAAACTCCATTTGCAGACGGACAAGCTTGGAGAGCCTCGGGAGTCCTACAACTAGTTCATGTAGACATTTGTGGACCAAGAATGCAACATCAGTCATTGTTGCTAGGTAATTTCTTTTATTTGTAGATGATTTCAGTAGGAAATTGTGGGTGTATTTTTTGAGGTTCAAATAAGATGTCTTTAAGGAATTTCAAAAGTTCAAAGCATTAGTAGAAAAAGAGTCTAGTTGTTCAATAATCACTCTTAGGTCTGATAATGGAGAAGAATTTTGCTCAAACAAATTCAATGACTTTTGTGCTAATCACAATATAAAGTGGTAATGCACAACACCCTATACTCCACAGTAGAATGGAATAGTTGAGAGGAGAGACCATACTATTATAGAGATGGCCTGGTGTATGATGAAGAATAGGAATGTTCCTAAGAAATTTTGGGCTGAGGTAGTTTGCACTGCAGTTTATCTACTTAGCAGGTCTTCGACATAGGCAGTGAAGAAGAAAACCCTAGAAGAAGCATGGTCTGGGAGGAAACCCAAAGTGAGTCATCTTAAGGTCTTTGGTTCTCTAGCATATGCTTGGATTCCAGATGAAAAGAGAAATAAGTTAGACCCTAAGAGTAAGAAATTAATGTTTACAGGGTACAATGACAATCATAAAGCCTATCGTTTCATTGATGTGAACACTGATTGCTTGACTTTCAATAGAGATGTAATTGATGAGGAAATTGGGCTCTTTCAACTCTCTCTAGAGTTCAAAATTGTCGAAGAACAATTTGCTGTGGTTGAGGATTCAAGTATTAAGCTTCTTGAAGCTTCACCTGAAG
Organism: Sequoia sempervirens; assembly: GCA_007258455.2. Taxonomy (NCBI): domain Eukaryota; kingdom Viridiplantae; phylum Streptophyta; class Pinopsida; order Cupressales; family Cupressaceae; genus Sequoia; species Sequoia sempervirens. The sequence continues at coordinate 35,837 of VDFB02334319.1, forward strand.
GCAGGGAGTATTTTGAATATGAAGAGTCTTCTAGGCAGGTAATAGTATCAAAAGACTTTCGTAATGATAACTTGGATTAGCATCCAAATGACATTAAAATAGGAAGTCCAAGGCATAATGATGCTGGTTTGGTAGAAGAGACTTCCAGGAAGATACCAAAGTGGTGGGAAAGCACCATTTGAGATGTTCGAGATGATGAAATGATGGAGAATCGAGAACAAGAGCAAGAACACAAATATCTTTGCTCTTATGGCCAATTTTTAGGGAGTTTATGAGCTCCAAGAATTTGTGGAGGCAAAAGGAACACCTGAATAGGGAAAGGCCATGGAAATTGAACATAAGACTCTTATGAAAAGTAAGATTTGGGATCTTTCAGATCTTCCACTAGGGAAGAAATCCATTAGCTGCAAATGGGTGTACAAAGTCAAGTACAAAGTTGATGGTGCTCTTGACAAGTATAAAGCTTGGTTGGTTGCTAAAGGTTTCTCATAGAGAGAGGGCATTGATTATGATGAGACCTTTGCTCCTACAACAAAGATGAACTACATCCATTTAGTTCTAGCCATGGTAGCACAATTTACTTGGAAAGTCCATCAAATGGACGTAAAGAGTGCCTTCCTCAATGGCGATTTGGAGGAAGAAGTGTACATGTCTCAACCTCAGGGTTTTCAAGTTGTAGAAAAGGAGCTTCAGGTATGCAGACTAAAGAAAGCTCTATATGGCCTAAAGCAATCACCAAGGGCATTATACATTAAAATTGACAAGTATTTGGTTTAATAGGGATTCCAAAGAAGTACTTCGGATCCAAATCTGTATTTGAAAAGCATAGGCAATGAGATCATTCTACTGGTCATTTATGTAGATATCATCATTACAGGTAGCAAGGCGCATTTGATTGAACAAATCAAATGTAATTTGAGTAAATTTTTTGACATGATTGATTTAGGCCTCCTACATTACTGCCTAGGTGTAGAAGATTGGCAAACAAGTGGTGGTATTTTTATTTCTCAATCCAAATATGCCAAGAGTTTGTTAGACAAGTTCAATATGACAAATTGCAAAATCTCGTCTACACCTATGGAGAAAGGTTTGAAGCTTTCAGCCAAAATAGACTCAAAGGTAATAAATGAGTCAACATTTAGGCAACTAGTGGGCAACCTTATTTATCTTACAACCACTAGACCTAGTTTGAGCTTTGTTGTGAGTTTCATCTCCAAATTCATGACAATCCTAAAGGTAGAACACTGGATTGTAGCAAAGAGGGTGCTAAGATATGTGAAAGGGACACTTGACTTTGGCATTTTGCATAACAAAAGCAAAAATCCTCGGCTGGTTGGGTTCACAGATTTAGATTGGGTAGGTTTTGTTGATGACATAAAATCCACTCCTAGATATGTTTTTTAGCCTTGGCATGGGTGTAATCACATGGAATAATGTAATGTCCCTTTTTTTCCGGGATTTGCATCTTTGTAGTGGTTAGCCTACTATTTGGTGCCCATAGGCTAATGGGATGTTCAGGGGACTCTTTTGAGGGTAGTCAGTGGTTCCTGAGCAGATTTTTAATCTTTATCTTAGTATTCTTCTGCTCAGTGACTCAATGTTTTGGTGGTAGGCCTTTTAGAGGTCATCTTGGTCGATTTCTCCCACACTATTTTTAGTAAGTCACTTGGATGAGTTGCTCATACTTACTATTTATAGTAAGTCACTGGTATGGTTAGCTGGTGGAGTTACTATATTTGGCATGATGGTAGATTATTGTTCTGGATTAATCTTGGTCTGATTATGGTCTTATGCATTTAATTTTAATAACGTTAATAAAGTTAATTTAAATTAATTAACTTTATGCGTGATTTTATTAAAAGGGAATTTAAATGATTTAAAAGAATATTTTATAAAGTATTGTGCCCAATCAAATAAAATATTAAAGGGAGTTATAAGGTGAGAAAAGTAAATGAAATGAAATGTAATTCAAATGCAAATTAGGGTGTTTAGTTTGGGAATTATAAAAAGGCATTTGAAGCTCATTTGCACATTCCTTCATTCATGTTGAAGAAGATTATTTTGATAAGGGTTTTTGCAAGAGACTGGAGAGTTTGGAAACACTTAGCTTTTTGAGGATGAAATCCCTCAAGAAGAATAGTTTGGTGTAGGAATGAAAGATCTCCTAAGCCAGCTTATAGACAATTTCATTAAGAGGTTGTGCTTGTGCTTCACCGAATTATAGGAGATTTAATATTCATGGTTCAAAGGAATCAATAGGAAATTGGGAGATATATTAATTGAATTGGGAGGATTTACTTGATGATGTATAAGTCAATTTTTGCTGATCTGGATGTGGGATTTGGAGATTGTTAATATTGAAAATATTGGAATTGAAGGGTTTCCTATAGCTGAGTTGACGTGGATTTTTAGATTGCTATTGCCGCAAATACCTCTTCTATCATGGCAAGATAGGGTTGGAGAGCACTGTGTTGGCATCTTTTCTTCCAATGGAGGTGTTACTTGCAACTGGCATCCATTTTCTGAGGGTTTCAAGGCATATCTTACCTGTAAGTTCATGATTTGTAACTCCTTGATTTTTTTGGGTATTGTTGTTTTAGATAATAGGGGATATTTTATAAACTGGGTTGTCAATATTTGTGAAAATACTGAATATTTAAGGTGATATAAAAATCTGGAATTTTCAGCTGTGTATTCTCTATGTAATGTTCAATTTTTAAGTTGAAAATATTATTGCAATTTCTATTAAAACTATAGTAAGTTCCTATTTTAATGCTCATATTTGTAATGGCACTTGTCGTGCCTATTTTAATGCTCTAGTTTCGTTTAGTTAGCCTATAATCACGTCTCTGTGATTATTGCCTATTTGTTTGCTTTAAGTTTCTTTCAGTTCACCTATAATCATGTCTCTGTGATTATTGCGTCTCTATCATTGTAATCTATATATTCGTGGCTCTTATGTTAATAAGATTATCTCTGTTAATTTAAACAATATGGTATCAGAGCTCTTGTTCAAGCTTGGTTAGTTTTTTTTTGGAAGGCTATATTCTTAAAAATTGTGTGAGGGTTTTTCATCATTGTTTTTGCATCGTGTGAGGGTCGTCATCTGTTGCAGTCTACGCGACTTGGGCAAAGGTTCACAAATCGCCTTTTTTTTTAGAGTTCGTGGGTGTTGGCTTCTTTTGTTTCATTTCTGAGCGTGCCATTTTCTTTTTCCAAAGAAACCCGCGACCATGTTTTGGGCGTGATTCACTTGTTTTTTTTGGAGGATTTTGAGGGTTTTATTTTTTGTTTGATGGCGTTTTTTGGGCGATTTGCAGAATCGCATTTGTTTGAGGGTTTCCTGCATGCGTACGACCTCTTTTTGAGCCGCGACTGAAGCAAATTCTACACGTTTTTTTACAAAATCGCGCTTCTGTTTGGCGCTTGACTAGTTGTCTTTTCTGGCCGCACGATTTTCTTCTTGTTTGGAGCTGCATTTTTTAACTTATTTGGACACATTTCTCTCTGCATTTCTGGGAGCGGATTTGCCTTGTTTCATGCCGCGATTTTCAAACTTCTTGTGGACGTGTTTTCTCATTTGTTCTTGGCCGCGGATTTCAGCTACATTTTGCTGCAATTTCATGAAGATTTGAAGCTGTTTCTTTGAAAATTGTGATTTTGTCTAATTAGACTAGGGTTTTTGCTATAAACCCTCTATTTTTAGACGAATTTTTTTTCTGAGTGCAGATTCTATGTGGGTTTTTCAAGAAGTTTTCTAGGTCTTTGCTGAAATTTTTTGGGTCTTCCGAAAATTTTACCTTGGACTTTGTGCCAGGTTTTTTGAGGTGATGACAGCTTGAAAAATTATTTTGAGCCAGTTTTGACAATTTTTTGGGAAAATATAAATTTGCAAAGAGTTTTTAAGAAATTTTTCTTCAAAAATTTACACAGTTTTGGAATTTTTATTTTCTATAAATTTTTTGTTTAGTTTTTGAAAAACGATTTTTGAAAAATTGAAGTTGTGCTAGCTGATTGTCCAGTGTTTTGCCAGCTGATCACAAAAGTTACCTTGTTTTTCGTGCTTTGGAATTCGGGAGGGATGGCATCTTTGTCCAATATAATGTCGGAAAGTTTGCAGAGGTTTAATGGAAAGAATTACAACACGTGAAAGCAGAGAATGCTTACCATCTTTGAGTACCGGTGTCTGGATGAGCTTGTTCTTGGTACAAAAGTTCGTCCCACTGTTGTTGGGAAGGATCAGGACAAGTATGATGGGAGTAATAGGGAGGCAATCATGCTTCTTAAATTATCTATCGCCAATGACATGTTACCAGAAATACTATCTGATAAATTTGTTGCGAAGATCTGGAAACATTTGAAAGATCTTCATGAGACCTTAGACAAAGGAAGGGCTTTCTTTCTGAAGAATATGCTCTTTTCTATTATGATGGATGACCAAGTATCTTTGCAGGAGCACTTGATGAAAGTAAAAAACATTTGCAATCAATTGGAGGCCATTGGTTGTAAGGTAGAAGGGGAGGATATGGTGGTGATCACTTTGAAAAGTTTGCCATGTTCCTATGAGCACTTCATCGAAACGCTCAACATTACATCCACCAATGTTGATTTGAAATTTGATGAGATGTGCAACAAGCTTTTGTAGCAGGATTGGTGGAAGAAGCAGTTTGGGAGCAGTAGTGAGTCTCCAAGTGTTGAACATGCATTTAATGCCAAGGACGTTGGCAAAGGCAAGTCCACTTAGCAGAAAGGACAAGGCGATTTAGAGGAGGGCTCCAAGAAGTCTTTTACTTGCCATTACTGTGGGAAGATTGGTCATATATAAAGGCATTGCAGAAAGTGGTTGGTTGATGAGAAGTCTAACCCGGAAGCATCTCAGCAAAGTGCTCACGTAGCAGAGCAAATTGACCAGAAGGAGTCTGCACACTTTGCATTTTGATGACCAGCACAATATGGGTAGACTTAGTTTTTTTTTAGTTGAAAGATTGAGCATTAAGGGAGGGTATTACTATAGTAAGTTCCTATTTTAATGCTCATATCTGTAATGGCACTTGTCTTGCCTATTTTAATGCTTTAGTTTCGTTTAGTTAGCCTATAATCATGTCTCCGTGATTATTGCCTATTTGTTTGCTTTAAGTTTCTTTCAGTTCACCTATAATCACGTCTCCGTGATTATTGTGTCTCTATCATTGTAATCTATATATTCGTGGCTCTTATGTTAATAAGATTTTCTCTGTTAATTTAAACAATAATATCTTCTATTTTGCTGCATTATATTGTTGTATCAAACTTTGTTAATATATCACAAAACATTCATCAAAACAAAAAAAACAAGGGTAAACAGGCCTGCATATTACAATCAACAAGAAGCAGTAGGCAATAGGTCTTTCCTTGATAGAAGTAGAGCATGAAGGAACAACAAAAGCATCATGTGAGGCAGTATGGTTTTGAAGGATGTTTTCAGACATGCACATGTCTCAGGCAGGACCTTCACTCTCGTATTGTGATAATCAAGGGGTGCTAAAGCTTGCCAAGAATCTAGTCTTCCATGTGTGTACCAAACATGTGGAGCTTCATTGTCATTTCTTTAGGCAACTTGTAGAAGGATCAATGATGTTGCAATATTGTCCTTCTGAGGATCAAATTGCAGACATTCTTTCCAAGTCTTTGGGTCCTGAAAAATTTGTCAAATTTCGGGATAAGCTTGGTATTGTTAGTAGATTGACCATTAAGGGAGGGTATTAAAGTAATATTGTAATATTTAGTATATAATGGTCAATTAGTCTTTAGGATAGACTTTAGTTGTTGCTCTTATCCTTTCCGGATAAAGCATTTTTAACTCTTATTTGAGGATGCTTTCGCTCCTTTGTTTATATTGAATATCTTGGTAATCATTTTGTGTTTATGTTTGCAGGAGAATAAAAATGGCTGAAATCTTCCACCTTTCTTGCTATGCATACGCCACAAAAAGTAGTGATGATACCATGTGGTTTTATGACCATGAATATTTGAATGGCCAAAAGTTAAAACCCTATAATCTCTTTCACATGGCTGCACAATTATGTCTAGAAAAAATACAGCCTTGTACATATGGCTGCCCAAACTTGTGTTTCCCTGTTCAACTTGCTGCTCATTACTCATTCTTGATATGTGTTATGCCTTTGCGCTTGCTTACACAAGGTTTAATTCATGCATGGAATGAAGAATGCAACTTTGCAAATATACAAATTCCATGAAGTGATGTAATGCTCGTTCTCTTGTAGAGATGACTCTTTGGTGATTATAACACACTTGTAGATGCTGATCAAAATGAATTTACAAGTCTATGTTTGCAAACTATGCAAGTATTCTATCCAAGCATCCGAAAATAACCTCTTACTATGCCTTTCTTGTAATGGGTGATGGCTTCATGCTTACTTCTTTCTTGGGGAGCTTCACGTCTTTTTGAAAAATCATCCTAAGCCCTTCTTCCCCCTCTGCTTTTATCGGCTTTTGCTTACCTTATTCTTGGGATGAAGATAAGGATGTAGTTTCAACATTCAAGCACATTGAATTCCAATTTTCATTAGTATTGCGATGGCTACAAAAACTATGAAACTTGTACATACTCATGGAAAGTGTTTTCTTACCTCCTTCAAGTATGACTTACTTATTGGATTCCTCTACATGGAATTTAAAGAGTGCTACTTATTATTTCATAATTCCTAAAGAGCTTGGGTTTGTTAGTGAAGGATTGCTTCTTACGACATATGCTTCCAATAAAAAGTGCATGGATAGAGCTCCAAACAACTATATTCCACTTGACTTGTTTCTTCACAATGGAAACAAATACTGAGCTGTTTCTTGCATGCCTTCCTTGGCTTACTTGTGCATGCTTTCTATCTTACTTGGCTATCCAAGTGAAATTTATGGAGTTTCATAGTCTCTTCATTTGCTTCAATTGACATGATGTGGATGGAAGATGATGTAGTATCTCTTCCTTCATTGCTTGAAGGCCTGCCCTCTTGTTGGAAGTGCTTGACATGCTTATTTGACCATTTGAGGTGGGGCAATGCTACTTTCTTGGTTTTTATCATGTTCCCCACTCTTTGGCGAAGACCAACTTTCTTTGTGAGATGTCACAAATACAATATTAGCTTTGTTACAACTAACTACTCTTTATATCATGATACAATGAAGATGTGGCTTAGACTCTTCTTTGGATATTGGAAGATACTCTTACACGGGATGTATTAAAACTATGTTATCGGGTCTTGCATGTAAGGTACCATCCTCGTATGGGTTTGACATGGTTCTCGGTTAAGCCTAGGTATGCCTAGGGTATTGCCCAGGTACCAAGGGTTCCTTGTGGGTCCTTCACAAAAGGATCTATAGGGAACTCGGGGCATCTGGGCAGTACCTTGGGTGTACCTGGGCAAACTAAGGCATACTCGTGCGTAGGGCCCAAAATATATAAAAAAAGCATTAAGAAAAAAATAGCACTCCCAAAAGGCTTTGGTTGCCCTAAAGTGAGGCATAACAAAGTTTTCAACTCATTTGACAAACACAAAAGGCCGAAAATTGTTTTTTTCCCTCCAAACTGCCATTGCTGGGTTTTGAAGGTTGGTTCATTTTTTATGAAGGTGAGGGCTACAAGAGAGTTTAACCTACACCAACAATGGAAAAATAGTTGCACAAAGAAGTTTTGACCATCAAAGGTGAGTAAATTGTTCATTTTTTTCATGTTTTAAATAATTTTTTTGAAGATTTTTTAAGTTTTATTTTTGGTAAGTTTTGAATTGTTCTGAACATTTTATGCATAATAAGGGGCTATAGTGCTGATTTTGTTTTAAATTTTAAGTTGTAGTGTTGTTAATTTGTAATGTTTTTTGTGTTATGTTCATATAGAATGATTGGTAGTTCTAGTTCAGTTGCCCCAAATGTATAGAGTTCATTTAAATTTGATGTGTCACATTTTTGGCTATATACGACAATGATTGAACAAATTCTTGGTCATTGGGGTTATCTTTAGTGTTGTAGCCAATTCGGAAAAGAGTATAAGAGTTCGTACTCTCAAGTGAAAGTTCACTTATGTGCTATTCCTCTCTAGGGAATAAAAGTTTGCCCTACGCTAAATAGAAAAGGGTTGCTAAAGCATCAAATATTGGCTTATATTAAAGAACAAGGGATGCCGACATAGCAAGTAATAAATCAAAGACTCTTGCACATCCTGTTGCCAAGAAAAGCTTGAAATACCTCCTAGTGGCTTATCACTACCGGTTGGCCCACGTCCTTTCATGCCAATGCCATCATTTTCTAGAGAAGAAAATGTTTTGGTTTCGTGTAAAAGTGGCCCATTGGAGAAGGCCTTCAAGAACGAAGTGAGATTGCAGTTCAGAGCATTGCTTGCTGCATTTAT